>BTHU01000006.1:85187628-85257628 GCA_036184795.1 Tokudaia tokunoshimensis
CTCAGCATTACAAACCAGCTAGATTTTGTCCAAGGCTGTTGCTTTTCTATTTGAAGGCACGACAGAAGTCGATTTCATTTCATGCCAGATATGCAATCTAATAAAAATGGATTGTTTTATTAAAAAAAAGGAAAAAGGAAAAAAAAGGGGGGGGGAGTCCAAGGCAGAGCCATGATTTGGAAGGGAATACATTTCTCACTGATGTGATTTCTTTCTCTCTTTCTTTTTGTTTCCTAGATAGAGATTCAAACTGCAGCAAGCCTCCTTCCTCTTCCTGGGCTGGGATTTCAGGCCTGGATGCATACATTTCTTGGGTGACCAGGTACTGTATCATGGTAGTCTGTAGTAAGGCAGAAAATGATATCCCAAGCTTCACATTTAGCATGCCTGCAAACCTTTGTGATCCAAAAGCCTGTGAAGGTGTAGGTACTGATGGAGCAGGTCTGGGAAAAACCAAGAGTCTAGCCAGCTCCCAAGGGATGCTGCTTCTTCTGGGAACATGGAGACTGGGGGGCAGTCTCAGCCGTTGAGGGCGTCCAGGGTCATGTGATTAGAAAAAAAAGATGGTATGTGCACCTTATTGCAAACCAGAATATAACTGCAAAGGGACATCTGAGAATCTGATTGCACTGAGGAAGTTTGTCTGTCTGTCTGTCTGTCTGTTTGTCTGTCCGTCTGTCTGTCCGTCTGTCCAAAGGGAAGAGAACTCATAAGTTTGTTCAGTTCGTCTTCACTGTGTCTCCTTATGGTCGGCATCCAACTCACTCCTCCCAGACTACACTACTCAAATAGAGAGAGACAAGAAAAATCACCGGGCAGTGTATTTGAATGTTATGTCCTGCATTTTTCCTGAACGGGCCTCCGTTCAAAGGCTGTTGTTCCATTAGGCACCTTCTGTGGGATCGTAAACCTTTATTTTGATTCAGAAAATATGGTGTCTGAATTCGTTTTGGTGGGCTGCCCGGGGTTCCTGCTACGGCATGTCACTAGTAAGCCTGGAATTAGCTGCACATCAACCCTCCTTGTGGTTCAGACCCCGAGACTCCATCCTGTGCCCTCTGAATTCCTGGGACAGAGAGAACGGTCACTGTGGAGAATCTTTAGCACTCAGATAAATTCATTCTAGCCACATGGGATGAGACAGGCCCACTGGTGAGACCTCCTGGGATGACCACTAGAGGGCTATGTCTCTAGTTTATAGAGATGTGAAGACTTGGAAAATGTCAGTAAGCTGTTGATCAAGGAAAGAGCAGAATTCCAAAGGTCTGTTCCCCTCTAATCCCTCTATATTGCAGCCAGACTTCCTAGACAGGTGTATGCATGGCTTGCTGGCATTTGTGTATACTCCTGTGCTGTGTGTGTGTGTGTGTGTGTGTGTGTCTAAGAAATACAGGAGCACCTGGTCACAGGAAACATCACGTCCTGAAGATACTCATGACGGCGAGGTTTCTGATCAGTTGCTTTTTCTTGCTTCCGAATAAGGAACATGTAGCAGTCTGTCGGTTATGGCTATCACTGAGCACCACAACTGAGTGATTTATAAAGAAAATAAACTTATCCTTCAGCAAGACAGAGGGCAACCTCTGGGAGGCCCCCTTGCCTGGCCACTCCATGGTAAAGGCATCGTCTAAGGGAGAGAATAAAGGGCCAGGCTGGTCGTCTCTCCAGCGCTTGGTACCTGGCACAAATCCCTGATCACCTCAAATCTTCCACTAGGCACCTCTTTCCCCAGCAGAGATACAAGAGATCAGGTCATCAGTCCCTGATTGTGGGGGGACTCGTTCAAACCGTGGCAGTAGCCATACCGAAAAGTTCATTGACAATGCCAGGATCGTTTGGTTTGCTTTTGTAATGAAGAACAAAGATGCCCTATGATGGTCAACTTAGGTGGCATAACTTCCAACTTAAATTCAAGATGCCACACAGATCCGTGGGCCAATACAGAACTCCCTCCATCTGACGTGAACAGCCTTCCTCTCTAGTCTTAAATTGAAACAGATGCTAATTATTGTGTTCTCGGTCTGTGTGGGTTTGTGTGTGAAATAAAAAACCTTGATATATATATATGAGTGTTCAAGCAAACAGTGATTTTATTTCTTTTAGTTTGAAAGAATTAAGCCAGCGGATGGGAAGGACTTTGAAAATTTAATTTGCATTCTGAAGAAAGTCACTTTTGGAAAAAAACATTTTAGGTGACATCCAAGATAGAGCAAGTGACTTACGCACAGACAGATATAAACCAGAAAGTTAGGTATCGACAGAGGATCCATAGCTGTGGATGACGGCCATCCCCCTGTGGCAGGCAGAGGAACCTGTTCTTGTCTCTCAGAGTTAAGGGGCACAGGCCAGTCACCTTGATGTACAGTTTCAGATTTGCCCACTTTCCACTGGGCAAATATTTGGAATCAACCACTCATGTTGAATGTCTTGACATGACAAATACAGCTTTAGAAAGGCTGCAGAGATAGCTCAGTGGTTAAGAGCATGGGCTGTTCTTCCAGAGGACCCAGGTTCAATTCCCAGCACCATCATGGATGCTTACAGCTGTCTTCAACTCCAGTTTTGTGGTATCCAGTGCCCTCCTCTGGCCTCTGCAGCATCTTATAAGCTGGCTTCGCCCACTGATTTTCTTACGCCATCTTGGAATTCTTAGATGTAATCCCAGCCTCACCTGGAGCAGGCTCCCTGAGGCTGATACTCTACCTTGGTGATGCTCTCCTCCCTGGAACCTCCCTCCATGTTGCTCTCATTAGGGTTCCTTCCACATGGCCAGCTTGTCATTTTTAGTCTCACAGAGACTCTCCACCCATCTTGAGCCCTGAGTAATTTGTAACCCTAATCTGCCTTCTTTTTTGAGGGATTTGACAACTACCTCTAGAGCCTGGGTTCCAATGCTAAGCTCTAGGCTAGACCTTCTTCCAGGCTTCAACCTGAACACACAGTCGGTGCCTGATGTGTGTACTCTGCACTCCCCCTCTCCCACAAAGCCCTCAGAATACCCATGCCCCAGCTGCCCAGATGGAAGCAACACCGGACACAAGATCCTCTCCTCTCAGTGCTTACATCCTCCATGAACATCTGGTCCATCGATTCCAGAATGCTGTCAGCCTGGGACCCAGGGCTGGCTAGGGGCTCCAGCATGGGCCTCATCATGGAGGTTAATCTCAACATCTAACAAGTCCCACATCTACTCCCGACATCTAACAAGTCTGTTGATCACCATCTAGCCCACCAGTCCATCTCTTTTCTCTCCTCAAAGTCACTCAGAAATGTCCCGATTTCCACACTGTGGCTGTTCGGTCTCTGAATGACTTACAAGTCCTTCCTTGGCTCCTTTCGATCATCGCCATCTCTGCTGTCTCTCATGGGACACTTGGCCAGTCTCCAAAATGCACCAAGTCGTTTTCTTCACTAGAGGCCCTTCACCCGTGCGGCTTCCTCCGTCTCTGCAATTCTTTTATCTAAACTGCCCATAAGAGTCATCTTCTCAGCGTGACACACCGGCAGGAGTTCATCTCTGGCCCTGTCACACTGTCTTAGATACTCACCCATCTGGGGGCATTCAACAAAGACTAGACTCAGACCAACTCAGTGAACGCCATCCCTAGCTTCCAGCACAATGTTTCGTGCATATGGAGAGAACTTAACAAATACTTAGAGTGGAGGAAAATCTTTATCCTTGACAATAAGAATTGCACTGCCTAGGATAAAACAAATCAAATTAAGCAGTGTCCATGAATAATTAAGATACGGCTGAGGGAAAGTTTGTGTATATTTCACTTATTATGCATATATTCATAGATCTTAATTTATCATAGATTGATCCTGATGGCAAAAATCACTGACATCTGTTTACAAAACACACATATGCATTCTTTTTTCTTTTTTCTTTTTATTTTTTCGAGACATGGTTTCTCTGTGTAGCTCTGGCTGCCCTGGAACTCATTCCATAGACCAGGCTGGTCTTGAACTCAGAAATCTGCCCACCTCTGCCTCCCAAGTGCTGGAATTAAAGGCGTGCACCACCACTGCCCGGCTAGCAAGTGCATTTTTAAATCGCCAAAAAATTCACTTGAAAGGAAATAATACCATTTGTGTAGAAGAGTGTCTTTACTCATCCAAAGCTGCATTTAACCATCTACCCTACGACAAGGTGGGTTTAATCAGTCAGAGTGTTTCTGGCCTCAGGTAACAATAATAAAAACCCATGATCAAAATTATAGCAGGCTTGCCACAAAGGATAGCATGACCCAAGGGGACTCAAAGTAGAACATAATGGCGAAATTTATAATTTCAAGTCACAAGAATTCCAGAGTTATATTGTACCTCGTAGTTGGCAAGTAGCTTCTCTGGGGACGTTATCTGAGACTCAAAGAGTCTCCCTGTTCTCTCTCCTTTAACTAAGACTCTCTCCTCAACCAACCATCCATCAGCCCCTTCTTAGCTGGTGTTGAAGACAAAGATGGTGGCCGTGGAGGTAGGAAAAGCTTTAAGATGGACTTACTGAAGAACAGGATGAGAGAGGAGCCCACGGTGGATGTCTAGCTTGCAGCAAGTGGTTCTGGCATGTTCTGAAGCAGTGTATAAACAGTGCAGAAAAGAAGAGTTGAGAATTCTATTTTAAGGTTCTCGAGAGATGGCTCAGTGGTTAAGAGTACTGAGTGATCTTGCAGAGAACCTGCAATCAGTTTTTAACACCCGCATGGCAGCCACCACCACCTGTGATCCAACAGCCTTTGCTGGCCTCTGCATGCATCTGGTACATCCAAAATATAAATTTAAAATTAAGTAGATAAATCTTTTTTTTACTTAAAAATAATCCTTTTTGAGGATGCTGGATGCTGAGAAGACATGCCTAGGATATTTCCCTCTGTCCTGGCTGGTTTCGTGTGTCAACTTGACACAGGCTGGAGTTATCACAGAGAAAGGAGCTTCAGTTGGGGAAATGCCTCCATGAGATCCAGCTGTGAGGCATTTTCTCAATTAGTGATCAAGGGGGGAGGGCCCCTTGTGGGTGGTGCCATCCCTGGGCTGGTAGTCTTGAGTTCTATAAGAGAGCAAGCTGAGCAAGCCAGGGGAAGCAAGCCAATAAGAAACATCCCTCCATGGTCTCTGCATCAGCTCCTGCTTCCTGACCTGCTTGAGTTCTAGTCCTGACTTCCTTTGGTGATGAACAGCAATGTGGAAGTATAAGCTGAATAAACCCTTTCCTCCCAACTTGCTTCTTGGTCATGATGTTTGTGCAGGAATAGAAACCCTGACTAAGTCACCCTCGAAGCAAAAGAAAGGCAGTGTTCATGGAAGAATCCTGAGGTGCAGTGGGGATGTGGCAGCAATGTCGGGGAGCACAGAGACATGTAATTCACCTGACATATAAGGGCTCAAAGCCACTGTCCTTCTTTCTCTCTAGATCAACCCCAAAGCAGTGTCATAAGAGAAAGCAGAAGACCATAGCTGTACCCCTCATGGTATGCACGACTGGAGCACTGGATAACCAGACCACAGCTGTGCCCTCATGGTGTGGGCAGCTGGAACACCAATTACCAAAAATTCTTTAGCCCTCCCTGTCTGAGCTCAGCTTGAGGATCTGCTGGGGTCCTGCACCCTTTACTTCCTGGAAGAAAGAGCCTACGCCTACTGAGCCCATCTCCACTCAGGTTCCGACAGCACAGACCCATCTGACACTCAATCCCTAGGATCCATGACGGAGTCAAGCCGTAGCTACACAAACAGCTCAGCCAGCACAGCTCTGAGAACGATCCAGACAACCTGCCTACCCTCCCAAAGACTTGTGAACTTCTGAACAACCTCGGAAATAACTGTTCTCAGAAACCTATAGCCGCCAAAGCTCCGTGGCTACGCCAACTCCCCTACACAGGCCTTCAAGAGCAGTGTTACAGCCTACATGACCCATGGAAACTGGCAGGAACTCCGTACCTGCAGCTGAGCACACAGTTCCCAAAGCCACCAATAAGCCTGCCCCACCTAAGAAAGCTGCCTCCCAGCTGACACTGAAACCCCACTGTCTCAGACACCACTAATGCAGAAGAAGCTGCTACACTAACTGTCCCCCTGGAATCAAAAACCAACCCAACATATCCAACCAACTTCTAAGGATTCTTAACCAGGAGAGTATCATTTACTAGGAAAGTCTTGCTAGGACATTGGCAACTGATCTAAATGTGCAAGGGTCACCTTAGAGACAGAAGAAAAGTGAAAGTTCAAAAGGTACAATAACCCCCATAATAATACACCTCAGAGGAAAGAAGCTGTTGAACTGCCCGACAAAGAATTCAAAATGATTAGTTTTAAGAAACTGAGAGGGGGCTGGAGAGATGGGTCAGAGATTAAGAGCAATGACTGCTCTTTCAGAGGTCCTGAGTGCAATTCCCAGCTACCACATGGTGGCTCACAACCACCATAGATCCAATGCCTTCTTCTGGTGTGTCTGAAGACAGTAACAGTGTGCTCATATTACATAAATAAATAAATAAACCTTTTTTAAAAATTGAGAGGAAGATATTGATTAAAGAAATTGAGAGGAAGAGAGATATGATAACAGAGACCATTAAAAAAGAATCAAATAGAAATCTTGTAGCTGAAGAAGCCAATAAATAAAAATCCTAAATACCCTTATGAGCCTTGGAAAAATTTACATAACTATCTAGCAAAAATTATTTAAAGAAAAAAATTTTAAATGTCTATAAGAGTTATGGACCACAGTCAAAAGGACACATTTATCAGTGTGTACTGGGCCAGAGCTATAAGACAAGAGAAGGGAAGTAAGTGATCTGGATAGCAAGGGTTTATAAAAATAAGCAATTGTGCCTATAAAAACTAAAAACAAATAATTAGAATTGACCTACAAGTTTAAGAAGGTTAAATATAGAATCAGCATACAGATTAACACATTTTTATATTCCGGTAACAAAACTCCGGAGAAAGGCATCAGGGGAGCAATCTCCTTCATAATAATGATGGGAAATAGTAAAATACCTGGGAAGAAGTATAATCCAGAAGTGAAACTTACCAAATACAGACAGAAGAAATTGAAAGGGGCACCAAAAAACAAAAAAATGACACTGTGTTAGGAGGTTGAAAAATTAATTAATTTTCATAGTAACTTATTTATTTCTATGTGCATTATCTGTACATATGTCTATAGATGATCTCCTGGAACTCAAGTTACAGACCATTGTGAGCTGCTGCGTGGTTGCTGGGAATTGAACCTGGGTCTTCTGGAAGGGCAGTCAGGGCTCTTAACCACTGAGCCATCTCTCCAACCCTGTGTTACCATTCTTAAAATGTCCCTATTTGCCTTTTCTTATGTGTTTGTTCTTTTGAAGTAGGATGCCTTGTAGCTGTCCTGGAGGTCACTGTGTAGTCCAGGCTAGCCTCATCATCTGGAGGCTAATCCCAACATCTAACCAGTCTTTCCACATTGGTAGCTGTCTCCTGGTCCCACCAGTCACTCTCCTGTTGCTTGTAGGAATGTTTTTAGGGCTGACCACTTGGTGTTGGACGACTAGTTAAGGGTGGTCATCCCTTGAAGAGACTGATTATGCAGACAGTTTTTAAATATGACCCCAAGACACAGACAACAAAAGCAAAAGTTGACCCGGGAGAGTCTTCCAAACTCTCAAGCTTCCGGAAGTACACAGACTACAGAGACATTCGCAGAAGACAAAAACCTCCCTATACTGTCGGCCTGACTGTGAATCCACAGATCTCGTTGTTGTTGTTGTTGTTTTGTTTTGTTTTGTTTTCGAGACAGGGTTTCTCTGTGTAGCCCTGGCTGTCCTAGAACTCACTCTGTAGACCAGGCTGGCCTCGAACTCAGAAATCCGCCTGCCTCTGCCTCCCAAATGCTGGGATTAAAGGCGTGCGCCACCACTGCCCGGCTCGAATCCACAGATCTCAACAGGAAAACAAAAAACAAAAAACCCAAGGGATCTGACTTAAAATGCACATTTTTTTAAAGGTTGAAGAGCTCCAAACTTGAGAATCTTTGTCTGAATCCCTCTGGCCAACAAGCCTCAAGTTCTAGTGGAGACTGAGCTGGGTTGACTCTTGAATCTGAGTTCATCTCAGCGGGTACTGGGGTCCCAGACAGCAGTCTCAGCAGGTTAAGCCCGGTTTCCGTTTCTCTGTCCATCCCAGCACAGACCTGACGCTGCAGTCCTGTGCACCTCCTGCAACGCCTCCGGGCTGGAGAGCAATCTCCGTGTCCTCCTAGCGGAGGCTTGTCAATCCTGGCTGTGGCCTTCTAGTCCTGCCCTGCAGTTAATCACTCATGATGCTGTAATCTAGTGCCGCATCTTTACGCCTTGAACAGGCTCAGATGTGGCTCCAGCCTCATCCACAGGACCCGGGGCCCGCAGAGCGTCCTGAGGCGCCCTCTGGTGGCTTCTTCCGGAATGTCTCTGAGGTCCATAGACCTCAGGCTCCATCCCCATTGGCCTGAGGTCTGAGGCAGCTTATAAAGGTGCCTCGAGGGATCAATAACACTGATCTCACCGAATCCAGCAGCTCAGCACATCGGAAAAGGAGATCAGGAAGACTGGGAGGGTGGTTCTCACCAGCACAGCACAGAGTCCCTACCAGATATCTGTGACCTGGAGGCCAGGACTCCTGGAGCAAGAAACTCTCGGTCCCCGTTGGGATATCCAGTCGCTCCTACCCCATCCTTTCGTGGAACCCCATTTCCACCAAGATTCCTTCCAGCAGGTGGGCTCTTCTCCACTTAACACAACACAGGGCCAGGATGAAAGAAAGCCAGCTGTCTCCTGATAAGGCCCTGGGGCTCAAACCTTTTGTTTATCATTTATTACGTTTTGAGACAAGGTAGGACCAAGGCTAGCCTCTAACTCAAGGCAATCCCCCTGCCTTTCCCTCCTTGGTTCTGAGCTTACAGATGTATACCACCACACCCTAGCCAGATTTTGAATCTCCCCAAAGCAGGAAACCTGGACCTGTTTTTTCCAGTTGCGAACACAGCTCTGCTCTTCTCTCCCTGTTTCCCCTCCCCGCAAAACAAAAACAAAAACAACACGGTTCAATGGGTAGGGAGAGGAAAGGCCCCAGAAGCAGAAGTCCCCCCTGTGCATCCTGATGGAAGAATGGTCCTTTTCACATATGTAATCATTAATTATCCATAAGTTTCAGCCAGAGAGACGGTTCAGTCAGTAAGGTGCTTGCCACGCAAAGGTGGTAACCTGAGTTCCAATCCCCAGAACCAATCCGAAAACCGCAGAGCACAGCTATGTGCATCTGCAGTCCTAACACCGGGGACATGCAGTCAGGAGGACATGTGCTCTCGGGACAGCCTGTGCAAGCCAATCAGTGAAGCTCCTGCTATAGTAAGGGTTTGGGACAATCCGTCCAAAGAAGGATAACCATAGTGTTAGCAAGTCTACAGGGTGAGGTCCAGGCTGCTAGAGCTGCACAGGGAGACCCCGTCTCCTCCCAGTCAACAGAAGGATGTTAGACCTTAGTGTTAGCAACATCCTGGGCATGAGTGGGAAACAAGGAATGACTTCTATCCGCGTCTACCCACACAGGTGGTTATCTACCAGGGCCCCTGTCGCACAGGGGAGACAGAGGATGCTCTCCTCAATGCTTGCTCATTGTAGTGTAAAGAAGGGAATTCCTCCTATAAATAGTCACCAAACCCCGAAACTACTATGGATGACAAGAAGTGCGTACCGAAAGGAGCCTGTTATGGTTGTCTTTTGGAGGGGCCCTGCCAGAGCCTTACAGATATAGAGGCGGATACTAGCAGCCAACCATTGGACGGAGCACGGGGTTCCCAATGGAGGAGTTGGAGGGCAGATTGGAGGAGTTGGGGTGGGGAGTGGGGGGTGAGGGTCTGCAGCCTCATGGGAAGAACAACGATGTCGGCCAATCAGGCGCCCCAAGCCTCCCAGGAACTAAGCCATCAACCCAGGGGTACACATGGTTCCAGTCAAAAGAGTGGCAGAAGAATGCCTTGTTGGGCATCAGTGGGAGGAGAGGTCCTTGGTCCTGTGAAGGCTCAATAGAGGCCCCAATGTGGGGAAATCGAGCAGGGGGAGGTAGTGGGAGTGGGTTGAGTGGAGGAGCATATTCTTGGAAGCAGGGAGTGGGAGGATGAGTTGGGGGTTTTCGGGGAGGGGGGAAACCAGGAAGGGGTATAACATTTGAGATGTAAATGAAGAATATACTCAATTACATCTTTTAATGAAGAATATACTCAATAAAAAAAAGGAAGAAAAAAGAAGGCCACCTATGAAGTGCATCCACAGACCCATACAGTTGCAAAGAGATTTGGGGAAAGAAATTTGCTGAGGAGTTCACAAGGATACCAAGTTTCTTTTTAAGTAATTTCAACTTCTTCATCTCATTTGATTTTCCACATAGGTATGTAATTAGAATAAGTTGCTTATACTACTTTAAAATAACGTGATTGAGTACAATTTTTATGACGTACCTCCTCAGAGCAGAGCGGCTGGGTAAAGTCCTATTGAAAACTGGAGGGATGGTTAGCTACCTCAGGGAGGACAGGCCACAGGCTACCTCCTCCCAGACCATCAACTGTGACTCAGTCAAAGAAAGCCGTGGGAAATAAACCAAGAAAACACAGCCAGAGAAACGAGGCGCTGGGGTTCTGTCAGGATCCACAGGTCAGCTGTAGAGCACGCCTTTAATCCCAGCACTAGAGACGACACGGCAGGCAGAACTCTCATGAGTTCAAAGCCAGCCTGGTCTACATAGTGAGTTCCAGGCTACCAGAGCTACACAGGGAGACCCTGTCCCATGAAAAGACAGACAGAGAGAGACAGAGAGAGAGACAGAGACAGAGATCCTCAGGGTCCGCAAAGCCCCCAGTCCCTCGTCAGTGCTCTGCCACTCCAGCTCTGGATGAGGTCACCCCTACCCTGTGACACTGTATCTACTCTACCCTCTGCTCCATAGCACTTGCCACAGTGAAAACCTGGGATAGGGTGTGGGGTGATTGACAGGCCCGGGACCCTCCCACTGGACTCTGGAGACTTGAGCATGCGCTTCAGCTCACGTGGTCCACCCTCTCTCTCCCTGGTCACCCAGCGAGGCGTTCACACTTAGGACCTGAGTGGGCAGAGGGTCGCATGTGGTAAGTCCGATTTACAGCGCCCGCATCAGGCTGTGTTTCTGACCCCCTGGATCTGACCCATGGCTTTGAAGCAGTGAACTGATGTTTCCTGGGCAGGAAAGGCCAGGGCTGCGCATGAGCAGCCCTCGTGAGGCAGGTGAGCTTGTCCTGGGGGCTGGAAGGCTGGTGTGGCTGTGTGATCTGACAAGGTACTGTTGTTTTTAGTTGGCAAGCCCCTAACCAACCTCAGCAGGCTTCAAAGCTGTACAGAAAGGCAGAAAAGCAAACAGAGACCAGGGAGTCAGCGGCCTATGCGTGGTCCCAGGCCTCTGGGTCTACAGGATACCAGCCCATTGCCAAGAGACACGCAGGGGCGTCTCAGGCCAGGGGCCAGTGCCACGAGGAAGGAACAGAATCTGCACTTTCATCACTTCCCAGATGTAGAGGCAAAGGATGTATGGAAAGCTCTAGAAGAGAAGATGCCATGTGGCTGGAAGACAGAAAATAAGACAATCAGAAACACTTGGGGACAGGATGAGACAGCATACAGCTAAAAGTAATAAGATGTCTCTCCTTCTCCTCCTCTTCCTCCTTCTCCTCCTCCTCCTCCTCTTTCTCTTCCTCCTTCTTTTCCTCTTCCTCCTCCTCCTCTTCCTCCTCCTCTTCCTCCTTCTCTTCCTCTTCCTCCTCCTCCTCCTCTTTCTCTTCCTCCTTCTCTTCCTCTTCCTCCTCTTCCTCCTCCTCCTCCATCCTGTCCTGAGTTTCTGTCTCCCTCTGTCTTTCTCTGTCTCTCTCTGTCTCTCTGTCTCTGTCTCTCTCCCTGTCTCTCTCTCTCTCTCTCTCCCTCTCCCTCTCCCCCCCCCGTGTGTGTGTGTGTGTGTGTGTGTGTGTGTGTGTGTGTGTGTGTATGTGTCTCATTCTCTCAAATGCTTTGGTTGAGGTATATACTTTACCCTGTAGCCCATGCTGATCAGATATTCAAAATCCTCCTGCCTCGGCTTCCCCAGTGCTGGAATTACCCAAATGATCTCTCTGACATTACGCACATGATCTCCGACATTGATTACACGAGTGATCTCTGACATTCTCTTTCCCCCTAGGAACACTTTATATCTGTCTAGCATGCGAGATAGCTTCACACGGGTGACAGGAAAATTTTCTATTTTCTTTATTTTCTGAGGGATTTACAATAAGCCTGTCACATGGCTTCTTTCACACAACTGACTGCGCTGAGTGGAGTTAATCATGTCTTCACAGTGCAGCACGGTTGCCAGAATGTGGGATTGGATTAACAGAGACTCGTTTGTCAGACCCAGAAGGCCAGACAGAATCACCTGATTCTCACCGCTCTTGTGGAACTCGTCAATTTTAATTCTTAAAACAACTTTGAGAGTAGGTGCTGCCCCTGCCTGGAGACAGCCAGGCACAGCATATATTTTGCAGCCCCGGGAAACCATTTTCCTAGCTGTGCAGAACAGCGACTCTGTGTGCCCGTTGTGTGGGGAGACTGTCCAAGAGTAGCGCTAGAGTAAACAAACGTGCAGCATCCAGTGACGTAGGTGATCTTGCCTTCACAGCTGTGTTGCGGAGTTGCAAAGGCTCAATACAGGTTTGGCTTTGTTTAAATCTCAAGTCCCTCCCTGCCCCTTTTGTCTAGCCACGGACACATCACAGATAACCCTAGCATTGACAGAAAACCCGTGCTATTTGTAGGCATCTTCCTTGACATTTTGAGCTCTCCACTACTGACCCTGATGTCTTCCTTCTCAACGTTCCTTGACTTGGGGTCACTGGGGCTGGGGGGTGGGGTTGTCCGTGAGGTATTTCCAGAGAGGTTCACCTGTGGAGGGAAGGTCTACTCTGAATGTGAATGGTACCATCCAACGGCTGTGGTACTAGCCTGACTGCGGACCCTGTGAGACCAGCCGCCCCGTGCTTCTGCTGCTGTTGTGACTCCCTCAAAACGGTGTGTTGCTCCGTTAGACCGGGAGTCAGACCAAACCGGTCCTTCCTAAAGTTGCTTTTGGCAGGGATTCTGCCATGGTAATGCCGTGACTCTTCACAGCCTCCTGCCACACTACTCTTGGAGGTAATACTGCTCTGCTTCCAAAAGACGTCAGCACGGGGACTGAGGGGGCAGTGCTCCCTTCCCGCCTGGCCACAGCCCCAGGCCTGCCTCCACCCCTTCTGTGCCCGTACATCTGTAAGAACTGGCCCACCATCTGACACCAATAGAGTCCCTCTCTCCTTGTTCTCCTGCAGTCTGGCTTTAGTCTTCTGGTGGGGATGAGACAGAGGCATCCTGGTGGCATGTGTTAATCTTGCATCCCTCCAACTCTGATGGTGTGGAGCACTTCTGGGCAGCCCAGCTCCCAGTCCTCCCCTGCAGACTCCCTGCTCCTGGTCCTGATCTGATTGAAATCATTCTTCCACAAGATTCCCCAGGACTTCTCCCTTACTCTGACAATCTCAGTCTCTTAAAAATCAGAGAATTCCACGGTGATGGTGGGACTCAGAATTCATCTTGTGTAGCCACTGTCTACTGTTTGCCCTTGATCCCGGGAGTCGATGACCAGAGCCCACGGGACGCTGGCAGTTCCCCTCACACAGAGGGCAGCACAGCTCCACCCAGACGGGATATCCCAGAGTTCTTATCCCTCCCATCTAGGCTGACCTCTTGTAGCTTCCCCCCCCAACACACACACACATAGAGAACAACCACCCCAAGGCTCTGACCACTCCTCTCTTCCCCATATCCTCACAACAGAGGTTTCTTCTCTTCAGACAGCAGCCACACTTCCCTCAAGGTAGCTCCCAGAATCCTCTCTTGCCATCCATTCCCGTCACCCACCAGAGACTCTGCTCTGCTCTGTAGAGTACTCTGCCCCGGTCTCCCGCCAGACAGCTTGGTGTCTGGAATGCACGGTTGTGGGGTTAGCGAGAGACTGGCTCAGCAGTGAAAGAGTACTTACTGCTCTTGCAGAAGACGCAGATCCACTTCCCCAACCATTTGTGCCTTTAATTCCACGGGATCCAATGCCCCCAAGACCTCTGAGGCACAGGCATGCACATGGTGCACATACATACATGCAGACAAAACACGTACGTAAAATAAAAATAAATTGAGAATGTCTGATTGTGTCCCTGGGATAGTCTGCAAAATCCCTTCCTTCTTGCTCAGGTTTCCCAGAAGGCTTCCTGGCACACCACGATAACTGAGAGTATTAGCTCAAACAGAGGTATCATCAGCCACCCCACTCCAAAGACTAATACTAATAGCAAGACAAAGCCCCGAAGTACAGGAGGCTTCAGAAGACGGGCTCACCATCGCCATCGTGTGGCCATATGGAGTATTGCAGCTTTGCCTGTTAATTGAGTACCTAGATCTTTCCCTCTTCCCCCAAATTCATACCCTTCTGATACGAATAGGAAGCAGCCTCGCAATGCTACTGTAACACACAAAATCCGACTCTCTGGTTTGGTCGCCAGGCAGACTGAGGCGTTTTGTAAATTCTTTCTTTTTATCGCGAGCGCCTGCTGTATTTGAAGGAACTCCCAGGTACCTCTGTGTTGCGGATGCACAGTCCGTCCACCAAGGTGTTAGTTTTCAATGGACGTCAATCTCTGATCTTTAGGGACATTATATTTCTCTACCTTCCTCCTCCAGGGTCTTTACTATGAGAGGATGTTGAACTTCGACCTCTCCCGTATCCACTGAGATTATTATGACCTTTGACTTTAACTCCTTCCTGTGCTCTTATATTGATAGTCTTTGTCGTGCGGTCTTCGCATTCCCGGGCTGGCACCATCTTAGTCGTGGTGTACGGATGCTGCTTTAATATTCTGTTCAATTCTGTTTGCAGCTGCTGTACTGTTAATTTCTGCATACATATTATCTCAGAGATGTTGTTCTTGAGATTTTTTTTTTTTTTTTTTTGAGACAGGGTTTCTCTGTGTAGCACTGGCTGTCCTGGAACTCTTTCTGTAGACCAGGCTGGCCACAGACTCAGAGATCTGTCTGCCTCTGCCTCGCACGTACTAGCATTAAAGATGTACACCCCCGCTGTCATCTTCGGGATTTAAAAAAAACTGTTTTTAGTTATATGTATGGGTGTTTGTACACACAAGGACAGATATCCATGGAAGTCAGAGGCTTTGTGTCTCCCTGGAGTGAGAGTTACAGGCAAGTTGGAAGCCATCCAGTGCACCCTGGGACTCGAACCTGGGTCGTCTACACTTGTAACTCCTGGGCCATCTCTCCAGAACCCATTTGTTCAAGTTGTTTATTGTATCTTTCGATTCTAACTTTGGTAATTCATATATATATATACACATACATATATCAAAGTTTATCTGGTTCTTATAGACAGTCTCAATTTATTGGAATTTAAGGTTTTTTGTTTTAAGATTCATTTTATGGGGAAAATGCCACATGTGTGGAAGTACCTAGGGTGGCCAGCAGAGGGCGCTGGATCCCCGGAACTGGAGTTACAGGCAGCTGTGATCTGAGCAGTGTAGGTGCTGCTAACTGAACTCTCCCCCACCAGGGTTGCGTTTTGAAGCTAACTCTGTGTGTGTGTGTGTGTGTGTGTGTGTGTGTGTGTGTGTGTGTGTGTGTGTGTGTGTGAGAGAGAGAGAGAGAGAGAGAGAGAGAGCGAGAGAGAGAGAGAGAGAGAGGAGGGGAGGGGAGGGGAGGGGAGGGGAGGAGAGGAGAGGAGAGGAGAGGAGAGGAGAGGAGAGGAGAGGAGAGGAGAGGAGAGGAGAGGAGAGGAGAGGAGAGGGAGAACAGCTGAGGCATACATTTCACCTGATGCTGGTCGTCCTCCCTGCCAGGTTGGAGTTCTGGCCGAGCATCCTGGCTACAGCCCTCCACTCTCAGGTACTAACTAGCTCCAACTCCCCTGGGTCACAGCGTCTGCCGAGTTTCCTCATTGGCACCATGGTGAGTCTTTTTTTCCTCCTGTATGGGTATTTTGTCTGTGGATCTAAGCAACTTGTATTTATAATCACAGCTGGTTTTGACAGATGCGCTGGGGATCAGGATATTCTAGTGGACGATCTCTGGGGCAGATCAAATAAAAGGACCCTTGCCAATCAAGTATCATTCAGGGAAACTACCTAGAAATTCTCAAGTAATTTCCAAACTTTGGCAGCGATGTGTGCATTTCGTGGGCTTTTTTAGAAAAGACTTTTGTGCATACCTTTCGGTGGGTTTGTGCTAACCGTGTGTGTCCATTCCTCTAGCCTCCTGCCAATAAAAAGTCAAATGTCCAGATAAAACAAAAAGGATGCAAAGTAAATGCAAGCTACCAGATCATGAAGACGAAAGTATTGGAGGGATTCCATGCAACCATGCAATTGTGCGATCGAGCAATCAAATGACCTTCCTGTTTATTTTTACCAAGGATTCCAAGTCAATAAAATGAAGAATAGTTATTTTCAGCAAATAGTGCTTGGGACAGACAGATACCCATTGCTTAAAGGATGCTCGGATCCCTTCCACGCACCACACAGAAAATCAACTGAAACAGACACATCTACAATCAAGATATAAAAGCTCCAACCTCTTATGGAAAACACTGAAGTAAATCTTCACAGCTTGGGCAATGGGTTCTTAGACACCAGAAACACAAGAAACAAGTGGGGAAAATAGTTGGGGTTCCGAGACGGTTCGGTGATGAAGACACTTGCCGTACAAGTTTGTGGCTCTCTGCGTTCTATCCCTGGAACCCACGTGAACGTGGGAGAAGAAAACAAACTCCGAAAAGTTACCCTCTGACCTCCGTGCTCACCCTGGGGCACACGTGCACACACAGTAATAGCTAATTGTTTTTATGTTAAAGGGTTAGAGAGATGGCTCAGTGGTTAAGAGCACCGCCGCCGCTCTTCTAGAGGACCTGGGTTCAATTCCCAGAACCCAAAGGCTGCTTCACAACCGTCTGTGACTCCAGTCCCAGAGAATCTGACACCTTCTTCTTCTCTCTACCAGTACCAGGTACCATATTCGGTGCACTGACGTGCATGTATATCCACAGACAAAATACTGATGCGGGGGGGGGGCAGGGGGGGATGCCCATATGTAGGGGGTTGGTCTGGTACTGCTATGTATTCAAATGCTAAATACTGGCCCCCAAGATCTGGTTGCCCCTATGAGGAGATTCTCACATTCACCAGCTTTTGTCCTGCGAACCTTGATACCCCCAAGTTAATAAAAGACTAAAGCCTGTGATTGGGCAATAGACAGAAATGGGCAGGTTTTCAGTTACCTGGCGAAGGGTTACAGGTAGAGACAGGGAGAAAGAAGAAAGGACACCAAAAGGGGAGAAGAAGCCACCATGAGAAGAGATAGACCATGAGCATGTGGCCAGGAAAAACAGCAAAGAACAAGGGACATAGGGCTGGGAGGTAAGTCAGAATAGCTCCAAACCTGCCCAATCTAGCCTTTCAGATTCCAAATAAAATACCTGAATTGTATGGGCTAGCTAGAATGTATATATACTTTTCACACCCATACATATAATTTTTTAAAAAAAATAAGTTTTAAAGAAAAATAATAAGTTAGACCTTGTTAGAATTTAAAACCTCATAGACCAAAAGAAACCTCCAGGGCCAGTGAGCTGCTCAGATGGTAAAGGCAATCCGAGATTAAACCCCCTTTGAAGGAGAGAACCAACTTCAACAAGTTGCTCTCTGACCTACACACACACACATACACACACACACACAACATGTGTTTTTAATTTTTAAAAATAAACCACCAGAAAAGAAAAATAATAAACTATAAAATCAGAGAAATATTTGCAAATCATATGCCCAGTGAGGTATTTATTTTTCACTCTGAGTATATAAAGAGTCCTGACAACTCAACAATAAAACCAGATTTTCAGGTCAGTAAAGGGTTTGAATGGGCAGCCATTCCTCCACAGGTAATATAGAAATAGCCAGTAAGGGCCCCAGAGAGACATCATTTTCACTGGCCAATAGGGCAACACTATCAAAACCAGAAAGATGTGCCACCCATGTACACTGGGATCATTAAAGCGAAGGAGAAAGAATTCTGGGTGGGAATGTGTATAAACCAGAAGCCTCCTGCAGTGACAACACGATGAAAAATAGTACAGAAGTTAGAAAAGGTCTGAGGAATTCTTCTAAATATTAAATAGAGTCACCGTCTGTCTCAGGATCTCTACTCCTAGAAATAAATCCAAGAAAAAGGAAGATAAACATTCATGTGAAAATCTGTACAAATGTTCACAAATGCAACGTTTGTGATGTCCCCACAGTAGAAACAGTTCAAATCTCCGCCGGGAGATAGTTGGAGAGACAAAATACAATGTTTCCATGCAGTGAGATACTCAGTAGTAAAAAGAGATGGCATTCTGTTACATACTACGATCTGAGCTGAGCGGAATTTTGGGAATGTCAAACGAGAGAGGCCAGTGACAAGAGACCACATACCAGACGATTCTGTTGATGAGAAGTATCCAGAATGGGGATTGTTTTACGTTGGTCTCCTATTGCTGTGCTAAACACCATGACCAAAAGAAAGCAGTGTTCGTTTCAGCTTACAGTTGTAGTTTGTCCTAAATTGAATCCAGGGCAGGAACTCAGGGAGGAACCTGGAGGCCAGAGCTGAAGGAGAGACCATAGAGGAACATTGCTCATGATTCCCATGGCTTTGTCAGCCTGCTTTCTATACCCCAGGGCCCCTGCCCACGCATGGTACCACAGGCAATGGCTTGGGCCCGTCCTTACCAGTTGGCAGTCAAGAAAATGCACCACAGACTTGTGTATAGCCTTTTTTCAGCTAAGGTTGCTCTTCCAATTGTACTCTAGCTAGTTGTGTAACATTGACAAAAAAAAAAAAACCTAACCAGGTCAGGCATAGGGAGGGACAATGAAACAAAACAGACTCCATGTTTTTTGTTTTTTGTTGTGCATGTTTGCTTTTTATTTGGGTAGTTTTCATCTTAATGTCTTCTAGCTTTTTGTTTACTTTGGTTTTCATTTCTTATTTTTTGCTGTTTTTCCCTCTTTTATTTTTTAAAAGGGAGATAAAGAACAGGAAGTTGGGTGGGTAAGGAGATGGGAAGGGTCTGAAAGGAGTCAGGGGAGGGAAAGAATATAATCAAAATATATTATACGATAAAGAATATTTCCTCTGGCTGTTTAGTCCATTAACAGCAAGAATTGAAGTTTAGCTTTCATGGTGTGTTATTTTCTAAATTATGTTGTTTAAATATTTTAATTGTCACTAATTTCTGGAAAATAAATCTCACACTTTGAGGGGGAGGGAGGATTGGCAGATCTATGTGGTAATATAGAGGCCACAGAATTTGAATACAGTCTATAGTTTAGTCCATAGGGCTGTCCTGTGAGCTTCCTGACCTGTTACTCTGAGGCAAAGCTGGGGAAAGTTTCTTTGTTATTCTTGCAACATTGTCAAAGATTAAACATACCAGGCTGGAGAGATGGCACAGCGATTAAGAGCACTGACTTCTCTTCCGAAGATCGTGAGTTCAAATCCCAGCAACCACATGGTGGCTCACAACCATCCATAATGAGATCTGACGCCCTCTTCTGGTGTGTCTGAAGACAGTTACAGTGTACTTACATATAATAAATAAATAAATAAATCTTAAAAAAAAAAGGTTAAACATACAAAATAGCACAGAGAGATATATGCAGAAAAATCTAGATCTCTGAATGATGCACATCTATTTAGGAAGGAAGGAGAAAGAAACTCCTGTGTGTGTGTTTGTGTGTATTTGTGCCTGTGTGTGTGTCTATGCCTGTGTGTTTCTGGGTGTCTGTGTGTGTGTGTGTGTGTGTGTGTATGTGTCTATATGTCCCTATCTGTGCCTGTGGGTGTCTGTTTGTGTCTGTGTATCTGTCTCTGTGTCTGTTTGTTTCTGTGGTGTGTGTGTGTCTGTGTCCATCTCTGTGTGTAGGGTGTGTGTGTATGTAGTGGTGGGAATGACTGACATTGTTTCGAGTTCACCTCATCAAGTGTTCATAACCTGATTCTTGGAAAACCCTGCTTAGACTCATTGTATAATAAGTCGTTGAAAGGGAAGCAGGTGGACACTGCGGCACCAAGATCCTGACAGGTCCCCATGATCGCCTCCATCTCCCTAAACCGGCCCTGAGTTTCCAGAGTCAGTCTGTGGCTCCGAGGCCCCTGAGCCCCCTCAGGGCTGCCAGTGCTCATTCGCCCGGTGTGCTGTTCTGTCACTAGGAGGAAAAGAAATCAGGTGAGACCCAGAGGTGGCATCCCCTAAGGACCGTTTGTCACATGACTAGAGTGCTCTTCCTTCATGAAGACACCATATGCCATTCAGGAAGGAGACCCTCACTCTGGACCACACTAGTGTGCATGGGTTTTTCTCAGCCCAGATGATTCATGGATTCCTTGGAAACAGTAGCTAGTCCCTAGCAACGACACATCATTTTCCCTTAAACATCTACAATCGCCCTGCGGAGACAGTTTCCTTTTTGCTTGGGTCTTTGTGTGGAGTAGACCAAGAGCCTCAGCATTTCCCTTATCTGGTCAGCGTAGGCTCGTGTGTACTGAGTCAAAGCCAGGAAGCAACAGTGGACACAGGGTTGCAGATAGGCAGGCCGCTTCTGTATTCTTGGAAACCTAAGGGAACGGGGCAGGATTCAGCTCCTGCCAGGGCCCCAAAGCATAATAAACCAAGTGGGGTGCAGAGAGCACAGTTCCTTCCTGATACTCATGTCAAAGATTGGATGACAGCCACAGACACACAAAGAGAAACACAGAAGGCTAGATTCACACAACAGAGACTGAGCAGGAGGAACTTGGAGCTGGGTCCTGGCAAACCTTGGTCTAAGCCAGTCTTACTGTGGCTCCTCCTGCCGTGACCTCTGGCTCCTAGAGCTCACTTAGCAACCTGTCCTTACCTTGCTGAAGCTCCTCCCCCCTCCCCTCAGCTCTCAGCCCATCAGCTTGGGTTGTCTGTCTCTTTACCCCCTCTTAATCACTGACTTCCGGTTTCCGGTCTCTAGACACTAGTTTCCCAGGCTTTCCTGCCAATTCCTCTTTTCAACAGAATACGGAAGTCTGTCTATGAGACTTCCCATTCTCTAACCTCCCAACACGCCCCAAATTCCCACTGGGGAGATTGTTCGGTGGGCAAAGTGCCTGCCACCCAAGGATGAGAACCTGAGTTTGGATTCCCAAAACCCGCATGAAAAGCTGGATGATGGCGCAAGGTGTCCACCTGTAACCCACACTTGTGCTCAAGTGTCCAAGTGGGGACAGTGTGTCTCCAAGGCCTCTGAAGTGGTTACTGGACAGGTGCATTTGAAAGTTGCCCGGTACTACAGCCATACTGTCTATCCAGAACATGCCCAATCTCATTTGAAAAATCCCCCATTAGCCTGGAACTTGTCGCCTAAATAGCGCCTAGTCCCCTGACACTCTCTCCTGGACATTCTCCAGCACACCGGAGTGTACCTCTGCCTGCCTGAACCTTTTGGCAGACCTGGTGCTAGCGTGAGCAAGCATTAGAGGTCAGAAGTCATGGCAAAGATCAGAATAAGACCCTGGCTTAGAGCGAGGTTTGCTCCTGGTTCCTCCGCGTCAGTCTCCTATGGGACTGCTACTGTGAGTCTTGCCTTCGGAGGAGCTCACTGGATCTTTGACTTCAGCACCGGGAAGAGACTGTGCACTTTGTGCCTCACTTGGTTTATTACCCTTTAGAGCACAAGTAGATTCCTGGCAGGAGCTGACTTCTCCTGCAGGATTTCCCTTAGATTTAGGGACTTCCCACTGTTACTTCCCTCCTTTCTCTCCCTCCATATGTCTCCTCCTTGACAGTAACCCTTCCTGTTCCAGAGAACAAGCCATGAAAGAACCTTTCCACGCAGCTCCACCATAGTCACTGCACAGAAGCCAGAAGCAAAGACTATAGCTGGGGGTCGCTGCCCAAGGCTTCAGCAGCCCAGTCGGGGGCATGGCTCTAGGCAGTGCTCTCAGGGAGTCTCTGAGAGTCAGCAGGGAGCCTGCAAGGCAAGGGAGGGGGTGTCTGGAGCAAGTAGGCATGGGTCATCAACAAGAGTAATACTCCTCACTGATCCAAGTTGAGGATTTTCCACTTATGGGGACAACATTCCGTCTCCTTCCCTGAGTAAGGGCTTTCAGAAATGACCGATGACCACAGTGTGAAAATTAGCACCTTCCCTCATTGCTAGGCAAAGCCACTCTCCTTCCAACACAAATTCTAATCACCTAAACCTAAGAGGCTTGAAGGACAGTATGCAATGGCGAAACTAAACTTAGGCTGAGTTCACACTGTATCTGAGAAGCTCCTGAGAGACCACAGCGCAGGACAAAAGCACTAGCAACAAAGTGTCACTCCGAATCAAAGTTTCAAACAAAGCAACTAAGTTTCATTCCACTGAGCACAGACCTGAAATAGGGAAGCCTAGTCACTTCTGGGAGGAGGATATGTGACACATACTAGGTGACATGTGCTGAGACCAAAGGGAGACAGGAAGGAGATAAAGACTGGAAACCTCGCACAAGGGCCCTTTGTGAGCTGGGAGGTCTGTGGCAGGCTGCAACCATGGAGGGATGACGGTGAAGAGCTCAGGACTCAGATGTGGGTTATAGATTGCATGTCCCACTTCTCGGTTCACATTGATTATGCATTGTCAGTGAGCAGCTGTTCATCTCTGAGATGTTTTTCTCATTGGCAACATGGGATAGGAAGAAATCATGTGTGTATATGAATATGCATATTATTTTTGTGCATCTCAGTATGGCCGTTAAAGACCACAAGTGTCCTATATGCTAATTTATATTGTATAGGTGTATAAATATAAATGTGTATACATATATGTGTGAACAGTCTATCAATATACATGTGTGGATATTATACTTCTAAATTTATATTTATTGAAATAAAGAAGCCCAGTGGGTGCCGTGTGTGCATAAATGTGTGTGTTTACATATGTGAACGTGTGCATACACACACATGTGGCCATTCCTTTTGTAGCCTGCTCCATCTGGTCCCCAAAATCACCCACAGCAATTCAGACAGTTATAGATATACACTTGTACTGTATATAATATATAAACATGTAAATGGGCATGCACATATGTGCATATATATTGTATATAGATGAATATTTAAATGTGTACTGCAAAATGAATACATGTGTATGTATTAATATGGATAGTTTACATGTTTACATGAAGATATGTATCTGTGCCTATATAAATGTGTATGTTAACATGAATATATGTCTATGTGAGTATTAATGTGAATGAAGTGTGCATGTTTACATGAATATGTCTATGTGAGTATATGAATGTGTATGTGCGTGCATGTGTGAAATGTGTGCTGTGTACACATAGAGGTGTGTGTAAAGCACCCACAGCACTTCGTACAGTGAAGTCTTTCCTTCCCCCACCCCACCCCCAGAGAGAGAGAGAGAGAGAGAGAGAGAGACCTGAAGGGCTGTGCCGTCCTCTGTTAGACACAGAAATCTCTGCAGGAAATAGAAGCAGCCATGTACCTGGGCGCTGAAGCTTGACCTGGCTGCCACATCCCCCAGAGAATCCCCCAAAGCTGCTCCTCTCACCCCACACATCCTAGCTCACTCACTCTCCCACTGGTCACTGCTCCGCTCTGTGCCTGCCTTCACTCATCACTCTCTAAACCCTTCACATTTAAACTTTCACAGCTGTATTGATACATGCATCACTGTGCCGACTCATTCTGTGTCAACTGGACAGGAGCTAAAGTCATCCGAGAGGAGGGAAGGAATCTTATAAAAAAAAAAATGTCTCCATAACATCGGGTTGTAGGCAAACCCGTAGAGCATTGTCTTAATTGGTAATTGATGGGGGAGGTCCCAACCTATTGTGGGTGGTGCCATCCCTGGGTTGGTGGTTCTGGGTTCTATATGAAAGCAGGCTGAGCAAGTCATCCCTCCATGGCCTCCACATCAGCTCCTGCCCTGTGTGAGTTCCTGTCCTAACTTCCTCCAGTGATGGAAATGTAAGCCAAATAAACGCTTCCCTCCCCAAGTTGCTTTGGTCATAGTATTTTATCACACCAATGGAGACCCCAACAATGACATACAAAGACATGACAAACACATATAATGAAGACAACAGCATATAACTAATCAAATGTATATTTAAACGGCATAGAATTAAACGTATATTTAAATGCACACTTTCACAAGTTCAATGGCGTGTACTCCTGGAAGGTTGCAGTCAAAAGTAAACGCATCCCTCACACCCAAGCACGCTCTCCCATGACCCATCTTTCCTCCCATCATGCTCTACAAGCTACTATTTATGTCATCTCAACCTAATGAGCTTGTATTTTATGCACTGGTAGACATGACAGCATGCATGTTATACTGCATAGCTTCGCATACACAAGCTAATCACCATGAGATTCTTCCCCTTGTTCCAAATACCAATCCTCTATCCTTTCTCATTACCAAGTAGTATTTTACTGTGTGGCTACACCAAAGTATACTTAGTTGTTTGTGATGAAGATTTAGGCTGGTTTGGGGGCTGAGTGTGTCAAAGGGTTGTGGAATGTGTATGTGCTACTGTTTCTAGAAAATAAAATTCCCATTTCTTTTGGGTAGATGTCTTGGTCATGGCTTCTATTGATGTGATAAAACATCATGACCAAAAGTAACTTGGGGAAGAAAGGGTGGCAGTCTATCATTAAGAAAGCCAAGGTTGGGCTGGAGAGATGACTCAGCGGTTAAGAGCACTGACTGCTCTTCTGAAGGTCCTGAGTTCAAATCCCAGCAACCACATAGTGGCTCACAACCATCCATAATGAGATCTGATGCCCTCTTCTGGGGCATCTGAAGACAGCTACAGTGTACTTACATATAATAAATAAATTTAAAAAAAAAAAAAAGGAAAGTCAAGGCTGAAACCCGGAGATGCAGAAGACACATGGAGAAACATTGCTTATTAGCTTTCTCTCCACGGCTTGCTTATACCAGCCAGGACTGCCAGACCAAGGATAGCACCTCCCACAGTGGACTGGCCCCTCCCACATCAACCATTAATCCAGAAGGTGCTCCACAGGTTTGTTCACAGGCTAACTTGTGGAGGCATGTTTTTCCAATCAGGTTCCTCTTCTCACTGGCTTGCATCAACTTATCGCACAGACACATTATCGTTAAGCCATAACCTTTTCTTTCTTGTCCATCTGAATATTTCATATTCTTATTAACATCACAATATAAAAAAAATGTCATGTTGGGGGCACAGAGATCCTTGGGCTCACGGTTAGCACGAGGGAGACCAGGAACATGAAACATACAGAGTTGTCCTTTCAAAAGAAAAAAAATCTTTTAAAGATGTATTTATTTATATATTATTAAAATTTTTTTTAAAGATATATTTATTTGTATTCACACTGTAGCTGTCTTCAGACACACACCAGAAGAGGGCATCAGATCCCATTACAGATGGTTGTGAGCCACCAACTGGTTGTTGGGACTTGAACTCAGGACCTCGGGAAGATCAGGGCTCTCAACCGTGGAGACATCTCTCCAGCCCCAAGCTGGATAGTTTTAAGGCACACTTGAGAGATTCTGTCTTTCTGTATCCCTTCTCTGTCATCCTTATATGGCTCCAGGCTTAGCAACAATGGCCTTGGGGAGATGGTTCAGTGGGTAAGGTGCAAGGTGCCTGTTGGGCAAGTGTGGGGAGCTGAGTTCAAATCCCCAGAACTTACATGGTCCTGAACGTGGTAGCATGTTTGTAATGTCAGCTCGCCTATGGTAAGGCAGGAGATAGGGATGAGGAGAACAAGGAACAGCTAGCCTGATGTCTGCAACAGTTAATAGCAAGAGACCTTGTCTCAAACAAGGTAGAGGCGGAGATGGATACCTGACATTGTCTTCTGACCTCACAGGTGCACATGCCTGAATTCACGCATAAACATCCAACACAGACATCATCCTTACGGACATATAAAGACTTAAAATAACAAAAACCACGGGGACTTCCATCAGTTCATCCTAATTACAGAAAGAAGACTGAAGGACAAAGGATGGGAGAGAGAGAGGCTGCTGAAACGCAGTAGATGTCTGAGGCAGGGGTGGGGGAAGGGCCCAACCAAGTAAAGTGAAATAGGAAGTAATCAGGTAAAGAGTGAAGGTCATGGTGGTGCACCCCCTTAATCCCAGCACTCGGGAGGCAGAGGCAGGTGGGTCTCTGTGAGTTCAAGGCCAGCCCAATCTACAAAGAAAGTCCAGGACAGCCAGGGCTACAGAGAGAAACCATGTCTTGAAAAAAAACCAAAAGACAAAAACCTGAAGAATGGAAAAGATGAGCTCTCAGAAACTGGATCCAACAGGTATAGTGAAGAGAGAACAAAGAACATGAAAACATGAAACAGCCTCTCAAATGGAATAATAAACTACAGTTATAAGCTTAAGATATTCTGTTTCGAAAGTGTGCCTTTTACATTGAGAAGCCCACGGTAGACACCAAAAAAATTGACCTAATGACAGATAAGATACTGGAAAATAGTTGTAAAGAATTTAAAAAAAAAAGAAGGCTGAACAAAATTGTTAAGTTACGTGTGTAAGAGGTAACTTAACTCAAAGTAACTCAACTGTGCTCAAAGTAATGACCAGAGTTGCTCCCAGCTGTGCATCAGTGGAGCAAGGTCTATAGATGTCCCGCCAGAGAACAGGCTCTGCATGGACAGCGGACTTTTATACCCAGCCGAACTGTTTAAATGTTGAAAGAGAAAACAATCAAATCCCAGCAGGTTACTTTGTCCATATAGAAAAGTTAATTCTAAACTTCAAATGGAGATGCTAAAGACCATAATGACACTGGAAATAATAGTCAGACAATATATCTTCTATGATATCAATGCAGAGAATAAAACCATCCTCACCAAAGCTGAATGGCCTGTCAAAAATTGCATAATAAAATGAAGTGCTGAAGTAAGTTAGACATAACCAGTGTACAAGAAGTATATGCATTTCAGCCGGGCAGTGGTGGCACATGCCTTTAATCCCAGCACTTGGGAGGCAGAGGCAGTCGGATTTCTGAGTTCAAGGCCAGCCTGGTCTACAGAGTGAGTTCCAGGACAGCCAGGGCTACACAGAGAAACCCTATCTCGGACAACCAAAAAAGAAGAAAAAAGAAAAAGAAAAGAAAAGAATATACATGCTATGCATTTCAGAGAAAAATAACAAACACAGTTCAACTTAGTGAAAAATACATTTTATATATATACATATACATATAAAAAGATAGAAAGTAACATAAAACCAATGAAAGTATATAAAGTATATACCAGAGGTACCCTCCATATAAAATCTATAATGCAAATAGAAAATTGCAGAAGGATTGTTCTGGAAATATCAGAGGACTTCAAGATTTAGATGGGAGATGAACAGAAGGTAAGTGTCTTTTATGGAAAGACATTGTGTCAGAAGGAGGAGCGAGCTATAAAGGAAATGAGCAGCAAAGACAGGGGACAGATGTGCACTCAGTTGTCCTTGTCCTCAGTGGTGCAGAAATGAAGCAAGGCTCATAAAGTAATTCACTGCAATCTAGACAATAGGCCAACACACTTCTTGCAAACCTTTCACACATGGTATAGACATGTTTCCAAATTCCCATGCTAGAACCATTCGAAGTAGGCGATTACTGGCCAGATAATAAAATCTAAAACTACAGGATTAATGAGATAGCTCAGCTCTTCCAGAGGTCCTGAGTGAACCACCTGGTAGCTCACAACCATCTCTAAGAGAGTCTGATGCCCTCTTCTGGCATGCAGGTGTATATGCACCAGAGCAGTCATACAACACATAATTCTTTTTTAATTTAATAACAATTGACAGTTTTCCATAGTGCTGACAATGTTTGTAGTGTAAGCTTTGTTTACTGCGATTCTGTTTTGCTTTTTAATGTTCTCAATCTATTAGCACTCTTAGAAGAAAAACAAAGCTAGATTATTCCTAATTATAATATAATTTAAGTGTGCTCTTTCTTTTACCTCATCTCAATATATTAGACAGCAATATACAACCAAATTGTGAGCATATTAGTTCATAGGAATATTGGTCTTTGGACATCTTCTTGAAGGTGCCCATACTATCCAAAACCTTCTCCCCACCTGAAGTGAAAGATCAAAACCGGCCACACAAATGTTCATTTGCAGCCTCTGCAAGAGACAGTCTACAAAGCCACCAAATACAAGTCACCGTTCAAGCCATGCTTAATTATCCAACCAGAAATAAATAAAAAAAATACTATCACTGCCGCGTCGAAGACTTACCACCTCCTGCTTCCCAGTCTGCCTTCCATCAATCACTCGGACACAGGAATTTTCCTCAGTGCCCTCTGAACCGTGCGTCCATGAGGACATTCTCCTACCTAGATGAGGAATGTCATGCATTTTCCACAGTTGGCCTCTAAGACCAGAGCACACAGCACCAGCCTCAGGGGGCAGTTGCCTGAATCCCAGACGGGGCAAGAAGCCAGGGCCACAAGGCAGAGTGTGCTCACCACATTGCCACAGGGCTCACAGAGGGACCTTTGTCTCTGTTTGGGACACTTCCTCTCCGCAGCAATACAAACCAACAAAATGTGCATATAACAAAATTTTCGTCTTGGACAGGAAAGTGGCATTTCCACATATTAGACAGAAAATCTCAGCTGTATTACTTTCTAAGGGAATTTGGCTGGAAGAAGGTAAAATCTGGGCTGGAAAAGAATTATCCTCGGACCAAGGTGATTTAGAAAAAAAAAGCTGTCTCTAGACTTTATGTAACAATGTTGCAAATCACTTTAATTTGGCTTCTAACATATTAGTAAACAGAGTTACTAAGTGGGAGAATAAGGTAGAGATTTTTGAATCAAGAAATGAGATGATACATCAAAGCAATTAAAAAAAAGATTGAAAATGAAGCCACCACTTAAAATTGTCATCTACAGAAGGAATGAAAGGAGAAGGTCACCGCTATGGTGTTGGGGTCAAAAGCAAGCATGCAGCCATGAAGTAGAAGACTACTCTGTTCACTGGAGAAACTTTATATTTATATTTATATATAAATGGAATTTATATCTAGCTTGTTCAGCCTCTTACAACTTCTTGGAGATTGCTTGTGATGGACCCACCACAAAGTCAAGCAATCTAGGACTATGGCCCCTGTACTGGCTGGTGTTGTGTGTCCACTTGACACAGGCTGGAGTTATCACAGAGAAAGGAGCTTCAGTTGGGAAGTGCCTCCATGAGATCCAGCTGTAAAGCATTTCCTCAATTAGTGATCAAGAGGGCAGGGCCCCTTGTGGGTGGTGCCATCCCTGGGCTGGTAGTCTTGGGTTCTATAAGAAAGCAAGCTGAGCAAGCCAGCGGAAGCAAGCCAGTAAGAAACATCCCTCCATGGTCTCTGCATCAGGTCCTGCTTCCTGACCTGTTTGAGTTCCTGTCCTGACTTCCTTTGGTGATGAACAGCAGTGTGGAAGTGTAAGCTGAATAAGTCCTTTCCTCCCCAACTTGCTTCTTGGTCATGATGTTTGTGCAGGAATAGAAACCCTGACTAAGACAGCTCCCATATGTAAACTAATATGTATACACAGGGATATCCAGGTACACACACACACACACACACCATCACCAACCATTCTAAGTTGGATCCGAGATGTAACTATAGACTCATGGTTTAAATGTTTATCCCCCAGAAGGTGGTGAGATTTCAGTTGGGAAGACTTTATGACACAGGGTCTGGCTGCTAGAACTAGGTCAACAGTGTGAAGTTTTGAAGGCTAAAGCCACCCTTGGCCCCAGCTTGCACTCTCTCCTACCTTCTGACACATGCCACCTCATACTTGTGCATGCTTGTACTGAAGCCCGCCAGTCACCGTGCCTTTCCCACCCCGAGGAACTCAGAAACCCCGATCCAAAATGAACCTATTCTCTCTTAAGTAATTCCGTCTGGTATTTTGTAACAGCAGCAAGAAGAGTAACTCATACAGGAAACACTTACCAGTGAAAGTGTTATTGTTGCTGTTGCTGTTGTTGTTGTGATGTCTAAACGTGCATTCTATAGACCTTTGGGAACTACCTGTGAGAATAGCATGGAAGACTTGAAAAATGCAGACTAGAATAGCCCTGGAATGCTGGATGCAAAGGTTTATGGGGAATTCTGGTGGGTTCTGGGTAATGAGGCCACCAGTATCACTGTGTAGCAGAGACTTCTCCTAAGGTTTCAGATGCACCACGACTCTACTTCAAGTTGTATTACAGGCTACTACTCACTTTATGTCCTGACATAGGATCTAGCTATCTTACGTCTGTCTAAAAAGGGAGGCAGAATTCAAAATAATGGATTCATTTGTGGTAGAATACGTTTCGAGACAGTAACTGGGCCCAGTTATGGCAGGCTGCTTTTAGACCTGTTTATAATGAGAATCAGGAGGGAAAAGTTGAGCAAAAGGATTTGAAAATGGGAGTTATCAAGACTATAGAAAAGTATAATTCTTAAAAAGATTAATGATAGCGTTGGATACATGTCTCAGCGGTTAAGAGCACTGACTGCTCTTCCAGAGGTCCTGAGTTCAATTCCCAGCATCCACATGGTGGCTCACAACTAACTATTCTGGGATCTGATGTCCTCTTCTGGTGTACAGTCGTACATGCAGATAGAACACTCCTATACATAAAAATAAATCCTTTTAAAAAAAAAGATTAATGATATCATTGAGAGGATGAATTGCTATCAAAAGCCTCAGGGTACAAAAATGCAAATTAATTTGAGAGTGCCTGAAAGAAACAAACAGCAACAACAGAAAGACTCCAGGGCACCTTGCTAGACACCGGCCACATAGAGGAATGGTTTGGGGGTTCAGCCACCGACACTCAGAGGCCACTACAGGTTTGATAGAAAGCAACTCAGCTGTTTCTTGAACTGGCAGCAGGATGTTGAAACATCCTAGGGATACCTTTTGGAAAGTGTTTAATCCACCCCAGGCGAGTGCCCTGGAGTCTCCAAAAGGACAGGATTCCTCTCAAGTAAAAGATAGCAGGGATGCCTGGAAAAAAACCTCAGAACCTCTGAGTTAGGTAAGGCTTAGGAAGAGTATACTTGGATATAAGGCTCTGAAACCTTTCAACAGAGAAAATATTCTCCCAGATGAAGCCTCTCTCTCGTCCTTGTGCAAGGAAGACACACTCAGCCCTTGCCCCTGGGTTCCCCTCCCACTCCATGATCTGATTCAAATTTGCTTTCATTTGTATTGTTCTTATTCTTTAAGATTGATTGATTGATTGATTGATTGATTGATATCTATGAGTACACTGTAGCTGTCTTCAGACACACCAGAAGAGGGCTTCAGATCCCATTACAGATGGTTATGAGCTACCATGTGGTTGCTGGGAATTGAACTCAGGATCTCCAGCGCTCTTAACCGCTGAGCCATCTCTCCAGCCTTTGAATTGCTTTTAAAAGAATTTTTCTATCCATGTTAATAAACATCACTAACTTGTTTTCCTTGTTTTCAGAATCAAGTTTGGGGACCAGAAAGGTGGCTCAGGGGTTAGGAGCACTTGCTGCCCTTAAGGGCCACGCAGGTTCCATTCCCAGTATCCTCCCGAGCCTTAGACATTTGTCACTCTCCTAGGTTTCTCTCTCAGGTGGCTTAGCTGGTCTGAGAGTCCACGCTGCACCATCTCATCCCAAGACCCCATCAACAGAGCTGGACTTACTGTTGTCCTGGTGTCAAAACCCTGTAACACCACGGCACACCTGGTCTTCTGCCTGCTCTCCAAAACTTCTCTCGCTTCTCACAGACATGCGAAATACTTTCTCTGCTGTCACATGTGAAGAGCCTGAAATTTGGGAGCAGAAAGCTAAACCTCCTCAGGTCTCCACCAAGTAAAGCGAATCAACCGGGCACCCCTCCCTCAGTCACAGAGGCCCCCGCCCATAGCAATCTCAGCCTAAAACATTCAGTGGAAATCTTCAGAGATAAACCATTTATAAGGTTTAAATTGTGCACTGCTTTGAGTAATGTGTTTAAAATCTTGCTCCGGGGGGGGGCTGGAGAGATGGCTCAGCAATTAGTGCACCGGTCCTTCTTGCAGAGGACCTGGATTCAGTTCCCAGCACCCACGTGGAGGCTCACAACCATCTGGAACTTCAATTCCAGATGTAATACTCTCGTGTGGCCTCTGTGGGTACTGTACACACATGGAGTGCAAACATGCATGCAGGCCAAGCACTCATAATCATAAAAGTAAATTAAAAATAAAAAGCAATCTTGCACAAGTCTGATCCATCACACTGGGGTGAATCTTCCTTCTGTCCAGGGAAGCCAGCCTTACACCCTACCCCAGCCCCTCTTACACATCTGTGTAGACATCAGGGTTACCCAACATACCAATACAGTGCTAATGACTAATCTTCACTCAATACAGCAAAGGAGTAGTGGTGACTTTATTTTTATTTTTATTTATTTATTTATTTTTTTAATCACACTGGTGCATCTGGTATTTTATTTGGGATCACACTGTCTTTTCTCAGATTCTGGGGTAACACTTGGGATGCATGCCCATCTAAATGGATGTGACCAGAAACATGACAGGTCACTCAGTCATGCTTTCTTGCATAACCAACTTAATCACACCTCTCAAGATAAGCAACAAGAGCACACTGAGCAAACAATAATGATAGTTATGTGTCAGGGGTGTTGAGATCTCTCAAACCTGTGATGCAGTACTAGTAATAGTTTCACCTTAGAGACAAAACTAAAGGACAGGGAAGTTCAGTAACTGCCAGTGTTGTGTAACAGTGAGAAGTAGAGCTGGGATACCATCAGAAGCAGTTCAAATAGAGGCTTACACTCTAACAAAGTCACGCTGATCTCAATAGATGTTTTCATCAAACCTGCTGAGAGTCACCCCTTAAGAGATACATTGGTAGAGGCTGGGACATGAATTTCAGCACTTGGGATGCAGAGGTAGGTGGATTTCTGATTTTAAAGCTACCCTGACCTCAGGCAGTGGTGACACATGCCTTTAATCCCAGCACTTGGGAGGCAGAGGCAGGTGGATTTCTGAGTTCGAGGCCAGCCTGATCTACAGAGTAAGTTCTAGGACATCCAGGGCTACACAGAGAAAATCTGTTTAAAAGCAAGCAAGTAGGCAAACAAAAAACTGTACACCAACAAAAACCAAAAAAAAAAAAAAAAAAAAAAGCAAAAGAAAGAAAAAAACAGAGAGAGCCAGGCAGGGACACAGACATTGATAGTAACTGCTGTGGATGATCAGGTGTGGGTTACTTCAGCCAGCACTGAACATTTGGAGAATACTGGGTAAGGAAGGCCTCAAACCGTGATATATGTATGTGACAGATTTCAGACAGCACAGTAGGGATTTCTTGACCAAAGAGAGGTTCCTTAGATGAGTTCCACGCTGGGTAGGAACGACTGCTGGCTTCATTCCCAGTGCTGGGCCTAGCAACTGCCTGAAGGCTCCTCAGGAAGATGGCTGGGCTGGAATGTGGCCACAGATCGTACATGTATCATGACATGAGAAATGGAGGCAGGGGGATCAATTCAGGGTCGTTCTAGCTGTGCAATGAGTGTGAGATCAGCCTAAGACACATGACACCACATCTCAAAAACAAAACAAATTCAAGAAAATGCCTTAGAGCCCGAGATAAGGGTCTAATATACTCATGGTAAGTTCTTTGATGAAGGGCATTCTGAGGCTGCCCAGCATCTTAGTGCCATTCACAGATACCAGATGCCAGTTATAGCCACCAGATTTCCAGAAGTGACAGCAGACAGCACAGATGCTGGGGATGCGAACGTCAGTCTTACACAGTGCGTTCAGGAGGATACATCCGTGACGTTCAGGAGGATACATCCGTGAATCCCCCTCTGCTGTTCCAGCTCCAAAAAGGTGACTTTATTTTTAATGTACTGTGATATCTGCTCACTTTTATTATTATGTTTGTTAATCTCTTGCAATGTCTAATTTTGGATGGGTGGGTGAATCAATGGATGGACAGACAGACAGATCGACAGATGCAGGGGGAAAACCGTACGTACTCATACCACCCAGGGTTTCAGTCTTCTAACAAATCTTACATCATATCCCCTGTGAATGAAGGAAGATTGTTGAACTCAAATCCAGGTTCTTTTCATCGTATGGCCCCTTCCGTTTCCATTTTGTGTCCAGAAAGATTGGATTATTAAAAGATTACTTCTATAATTGAAATCTGAATACGTTTATGAAGTTAAACAGGCTAGGAGCCATCCACGGCTGTGCATAGAACTTGCCCCACTATGACACAAGGCTCATCTCAGAGGGGACAGAGGGCAGTCTCCTCAGCCTACATCCATAGGAATGACCTGCAGGTCCTTCAGCCTCAGCTGACACCACTGGGACAGTGGTGGTCCTTGGAATACAAGACCACACTCCCATCTACATAGTCAAGAGCATGATCCCAAGGTGACTCCATCCCAGGGTGAGAGATGCCACAGGGTGGCACCTTCTCCTATCAGCATCTCCAAAAGCCACACCCAGTCTTAGCACCTGCTCAGGTGAGGACCCACAGTCAAACATAGGGTCTGATCTGTTTTGCCATTCTGGCAGTGGATTAATTCTGGGAATACTCACCTAACATCTGGGCGTGGGGAGTGCCCCAGGATGCTTGTAAGCACAGCCCTCTCAGAAATGGATGCCAATTACATGGAAAACACAGACACTGACACTTAAATCCCACGCCCCAGTCTTCAAGAAAGCAGCCACTTCCCATCCTCAACATGTGGTCTGAAGAAGTCAGTGCTGCGAAATGTACCCCCAACCCTCAGCCTCTTCCTAGTTCATACTTAATGTGCGCATTCTCTGACTTTACTAATGACCAAACTGGCCATCTGCAGCCTTAAGAAAGCAGAGGTTTAGATTAAACCAAAACCAGGGACAGACTACGGATGCTGCCATGGGAGAGATTACCCCAGGACACTGCGACATCTCCCCGCTAATGGAAAAGAGCCAGCAATTCCAAGTGCCGTGGGCAGACAGGTTCCAATGGCAACATACTTAATATTAATCAACTTTTATCAACTCATTTATGCCCTCTCTTGTATCAGGTGGCTATCCTGGATTTTATGACATTAACAGGTCTCAATTAGGCCATGCACATTCGTCTAGGATTCAATATTACTTAAAGGTACATAGTTCACTTTTTTAGCGACTAGATTGCCTAAGTACACAAAAATGCATACCCTCAGTTCCGCAACTGAGCTGGCTACACCATTAACGTTCATAGCAGACTAAAAATACATCTGGGGGAGAAAGCCTTTCCCAAAAGGAGACCCGTACAGAATGACCCACAAAGATCAGCTGCTGTATATTGCCTTTATTGTGCAGAAAAAGCTTTCTGCAGATTGTCTTTGGCTACGTTGTCAACAGAAACGTATCACACAGTTAACATCACAATACAAAAAGCTACATATGCTTAAAGTAGGCATCTTCCAGAGGGCAAAACAGTTTCCAGTCTGCTGGCTATGGTTTTTCTGTCCTCAAAGTTAACTGCTCTAAAGCAACAAGGGACGACATTAGAAGTGAACCTTGTGTCTCACTAAAGTAGGACAGGAGGTGGACACATTCCAGTATTTCAAAGCCACATATATGTTGTAGAGAAACACGAGATATAGGACCCTAGCAAAGGACTCTGACTGACTTCCTGTCACAGGAAATTGGATCACAGCCTCCTCTCGGTCCCTGGCTTCATAACGTAGGACACACATCACAACTGCAGCTGTCAGGCAAGAAGTTGTGGGACATGATAATAGGACATGTACTATTGATCTTATTTGAAAATGGAGTTGTTAGTAGCAAGCTTTTATTTTTCTTTTCCTTGTCCCAAGAGCCTGTCACGTTGAGCCGAGAAGATCTAGTTGACACCGGTGGCTACAACAAGTCGCAGCACATAGAGGAAAGTTCAATTCACATGGATGGAGGTGATACAGGTGTCCACGAGGCTATGAGGAGGCTTTGGGCCGTGTCGTACTGGCTGTCAGAAATGTCTGTGACTGTAGCAGCCCCTTCATACATCGGAGAGCCAGAGGAGGAGGGCGTGGCGGCTGAGACCGTGTGCGTCAGGGGTGCGTAATGTGCAGGGGAGCCTCGAAAGAACTGAGCTCCCAGCCCGTTGGACACCCCGGCTGTCTGGGAGCCTGGGGTGATGGTACCATTGCTCACAGACCAGAGGCTGGGGTATTGGCTGGAAAAGAGAACACAGACGTCAGGGGCCTGGGAAGAGGCTGCAAGTAAGCTACACACGGATGAGATGTCGGGGAAGGACCAGTACTTAATTGCATCACATGGTTTTGCAGACTAGTTCTTTCACTATTCCCACATGGATAGAAGCTACTGCATCAAAGAAAAACAAGAAAGCGTTCGTAAGCACAGTGCCGAGTCCTGCTAAAAAGGACTCTGCCTAGTAAGTCCGTGCTCATTAGCTTTCAGAATTTGTATGGAGCACCAAAGCTCGGAGCAATGTGTTCCCAACCCCATCCCACCGATTTCCGCATTCACAGAAGAAAGTATTCCTTAGAACGCCATCATTACCGGCCCAGGCTCGTCCAGTGGCCAGGGGGTTAGCGTGTCAACATGGGACAGTATGCTAGAGATCCCAGAGCTGGGCATAGGACCAATTCTGCTTCTTGACCTTGCCCCATGACTGGTTTTCAGCGTGTTTTGTAATCTCTAAGATGAAGGTGCTGAAGTAAGTGTTAAAAACCCTCTGGCCTAAGCCCTAGAAGTGAATTTCATTTCACTATGCTAAGGTTTCAGTTTGGAAAAACCTTCCTTAGAGTTCTTCTATAAACACATAATGTGATCTGAAATAGGACTATTTAACACACCATCCCCTATTTCTACATCAAAGGCATTTGAACTCGAGGGCAAGCCTGGGTAAATTAAGGCAGATGGCTGTTTCAGACTAGGACACCAAATTGGGACAAGTGGTCCGCACTTGGTTGCCTGCAGACCATCTGGCTCCCTAAGTAAAGTCCCCAGGGCCACCGAGAAGTCTGTCGTCTTATGTGTGTTGGCCTTAAGAGCAGGTTAAAGTGGAGTTAGTAATACCTGCCAATAACCCCCAACAACTAAGGAGGCTGAGGCAGGAGAATCAAGACCTTGAGCTCTTGACTGTGTAGTGAGTTCAAAGCCAGCCTGAGACCCTATGTCAAAACCAAACAAAACCAACCAAACAAAGAAAACACTAGATAACTAAATTCTTATTAGTAAAAAGCTATCGCCAAAACTAAAACAGCTAGGACCTTAGATAAATGTTTAATGTCCCAGACCACTAGTGCTCAATCTGTGCGTTGCAACCCCTTTATCGGATATCCTGCGTATCAGATATTTATACTATATTTCATAACAGAAAAAAATTACAGCTATGAAGTAGGAACAAAATAATTCTATGGTTGGGGGTCCCCACAACATGAGGAACTGTATTAAAGGGTCACAGCACCGGGAAGGGTGAGAACCACTGGTTTAGACATTTGAGGTCAAGGCTGCATGATGACAGGCTCACTCCTCTGAGAACTAACAGTTCATCATCACAGTCCCGGAAGCAGTATCTTCGGGTCCCTTTCCTGACTGGAGATGGAGTCATTGGCATCTAGCTTTGCAGTTCTCTGCTATTGTTTCAGTACCCTGAAGGGTTAATAAATCTGAAGGGAATGTATCAGCAGCAGCCTATTCTATAATTTTCTGGACAGTCAAACCATCTTCATCCTTTAATGGTTCTCAGCACGGTCCTAAGGACTTTTATTCCTTTGTAAAAAAAAGAAAAAAAAAAAGAAAAAGCCAAGAAATGTGTTGCCTTCAGTGAATAAAGGTTCTGCACTGTTCCTTGAAACTACATATGCAGACTCTGTCAGCCTGAAAGACATAGACTGAGGCCAGGGCCGCTTCCTATCTTTTTACACACGGTAGGTCCCCAGACATACATACCTAGAGCCAGTAGGAGGGCTGGTGTTGTGACTCACAGGGAGCATACTGGTGTGGGCAGGCACTCCGAGGCTAGACCAGTTGTCATGGGACTGCAGCATGGACAGGCATGCCGATGAATTGTCCGCATAGGCTGAGAGATGTGGAGAGGGGAAGTTACCCGGCAGGTCTTTCAAAAGGAATAAAATGTAACCAAATGATACCAACTGAACCCGACCCTGCAAACAAAAGCAGCACTGGAAGATGCAGAGAGCAAGCCCCTAGCCTGCTTAGCTCATTGGCAGGGCAATGTTTATTGTCAGTGTTAATTATTAGAAAATATATCCCGCTTAACCTAAGGTGTCTCTTCTCACCCCACAAGGAGATGTCCTTCAGACAGTGGTATTGCTGATCTCTCTTTTTTATTTTTATGCTACTTATTTATTACTTTTTGTGGCACTGGGGACCAGATTCAGAGCCTCTCAACTGCTAGGCAAGTCCTGAACCATTGAGTGACGCCCTAGCCTGGAATGCTTAATTTTAAAAGTAAATTAAAAACATCTGCCACGTTAGCTCATCTTTTCCACAATGGCGATTCCACAAGTCTTGGATAGGCTAAGGAAGCCGTGACCTCACCAAATTAAAAATATGATCTCCCCACCTCAGAGCCCAGCCTCTGATGGAGGAGTCCCCAAGGCTGTTGCCTTTCATTCTGAATCAGTTGTAATTGCTTAATTGTTTTATGGTGTTCTTTAGCCATTTTCTCCCCCTCCCTTTTGGAGCAGACAAAGGTTGGTCTGAGCAGACAAGTGTTAAGAGAATCTGCCAGCGGGTCTCAAGCTGTCCTGGGCCTGGCAATCCATCTTCTGGGTCCAGAGTGGACCTAAACTGTGCCTAGTTCTCAGGTGACACTCACACTGAGGGCCTGGATTCTATACCTGGAGAGTCTTTGGTCTGGGCAGGAATGTGTTTACTTGGCTAATCCAATATGGTCACTTTGGAGAGGTTTGTGGAACATCTAAATCGGGGCTCCATTCTGGGGTTCAAGCTATGATTCCGTGAGAAGGCCCGGACAGCTGTCTTTTGAAAAGCCTGGATCATGTTCCAAGGCACATGGATATTGAAAGGAAAGCCTCCGTGGGGACTCCTGGTAAAACCACCACCTTGACCAAGTCTCTCCTGGAGCAAGGAGGAGCTGGGCTCCCTATCTTGCACCCATATAGAAATGCCTCCCCAGAGGGCTCCTCCCCCCTCTGCCCCCACCCCTCAGCCAGTGGATGGAGGTACAGGACCTACTTGGAGAGTTGTTCCGATGAGCATAGGGGTTGGGGTAAGGCGATGACCGGTGGTTCCTTAGAGCTGGGTACCTCTCACAGCCATGTGTGGAGGGGAGAGAGAGTGAGCCTCCAAACTGAGGGTGGGAACTGGCAGGCGGGCAGAGGGTGCCAGCACCGGGAACGAGCCACCCCCCTGCTGTGAGAAAAGCATGCTGGGTAACTGGCCCTTGCCTGAGACTCAGTCCTGCCCTAGCTCTAACCCTTCCAGAACTGAAGAATAATCAGTATCCCTCCCTCAGCGCAGACTAGTTTCAAAGTGACCGTGTGGAGTGCCACACTCAGTCTGGGATGTCAGCACTCTGAAGCCTGAGGGCTTCTAACAGGATGGAGACCTAAGGCCTCTCCCAACCTTTGTGAGATTTCAGTTCTGCAGACGGGTGGCTTTCTATCAAATGAGCAGGAATGAGATGTTAAAGGGATCTAGAATGAAGATAGAGGAACCCAGTGGACCAAAGGTAGGACCCAGTCTGCTCCAGATGACTCCGAACACCCCCCACCCCTACCCACCCCCTCCAGCTGCTGAGGTCAGTAGTCATGCTCCTGCCTCAAGAATAGCTAGTGGATCCATTTCCTATTTGCTCCCTTCTGTTTTGACTCCCCTACATTCTTCCCACTATACCTCCAAGATAGATCTATCCACTGAAACTAATTTTGCTCTCCACTTTATGAGACAGTTCTTCACACAGTACTTGAGGAGCACACATGTCTCCAGACGGGCTCCATACACCATCCATTTCTTTCTGCGCAGGTGACTACCCAATGAGTCAAGATAGGGGGCCCTGTTCGTTAAATTCATTTGTTACATTTGTTTAGAGGAGGGTAGTAAAATGCCAGTTTACAATAGCTGGTCATTGTTTAAGGGCAGAGTGCTAGGCTGGTATGGCAGCCACTGTGGTGGCCTGCAAGACCCTTCCCACCCCTCAGCAATGACTTCGATGTTTGGAGATCCCTCCTTGGAAGGAAAAATGGGACAGGGACAGGCCTTTTCTCTCCCTGTGTGCCTGTATGGACCTGTACCCATTACTGCCTGGGAAAACTCCTAAAGAGGAATCTTTAAAGAACTAGCCACCATACAAGCCACCAAAATCAGGGGCCGCAGGAACTGAGCGGGGAGGCTGCTCATGTGTGTCTCCAAAGAGCCATTCAGGTTTTCAGTCACTAACAAGTGGGAGCCATCACCAAGGGGGGGGAGTTGTGATGGCTGAACCCTCATCATACCCAAGTCTAAACTCCCAGGACTCCACTCTACCCTGAGGAACAGAACAAACAAATCAAGTGTTCCTTCCGCGTGCCACGGTCCAAAGCCCAAGACGGTCAGGCAGATTCCAAAGCAAGGGGTATGAGCCCAGGGCACAAAGCAGACCCTCCTGCTCCCCCGACTATTCCCCGAAGCCCAAAGCCTCCCTATGGTTTCTGGTTTTAGCCAAGTCTAGACCTGAAACAAGGCAGAGGGATATGGGGGGTGCAACAAACCGTACATTGGGAATACCCCGGCTGCTGGCAGTCCCCGGGCTCCTCCATTACATCTTTGTGGTCGTTTCTGCCAAAAAGTATTCGGGATGGTCAAAAGAAGGCCCGCCCAGAAGCAGTGGGTAGCCTTCTTTCCACATGGTCCTTTGCCCTGGGAGTGTAGTTAGAACTCTCACCTTTCTTTGGCATCAAGGAAGGCTTTAGCAAACGGGTTGTATTTAATTTTAAGGGCTGTAATCTGAAAAACAAGAAAGTGTATTTACTAATACAATGCTGGTTACTGCAGGATTTGATGGGGGAGAAAAAATGGAGAAGCATCCTAGGTCTGTCAGCCCAGGGATTAAGATGTTGAAGGTAAGAGGACTGTGAACTGAAGGATATTCTGGGCTACATAGAAAGCATCAAATGGAGTGGGGGGACACTACCAAAGAAGAGAAAAGGAAATCGAGAAGGAACAGAACTAAGTGAGAATGTTCAAATGAATCAGTCTTTGTTTTTCTATCTGCGTCTGAAAGCACTGAGAAATTACAAAGAAAAGCAGTTTCTAAGCGAAACTCCCAATAAACTTACTCTCTATCATGGCTAGATATCACAACAGTCCCAACATAGCCTGGAGTTGCTGTGGAGTTAAGGTCTACAGAGGCAGCCCCAGGTGACTGACGGACACATTTTCTGTGATTTGGGGTTAGAAGTAAGGACCTTTGACAGCCTTTGCCAGGTCTTGCTAAGATCAGGGACGGTCCCCTAGCCTCTCCAGATCTTAAAACCGTGAAGTTGTAGTTCATGCGTCTTTCAAGCATATTGTAGATTCACGTTAGATCGTTTGAAATACTCATGCTCAAATGAGTATTTTAAACTTTTCCCCTCTAAGCCACAGAAGTAGTAAATCTGAACTAAATCCTGCCTGTCTTCATGACTGTGGCTTTTACCTCCCAGTCCCCAGGACAGGCGGGGTGAGGGGACCCCCCCACTTCAGAAGCCTTACCTCCTCATTCTGGTAGGCAGTCACAGCTATGAACTGGGTCTCGGGAAAGCAATGACTGGTGATCATGCGTTGCGGGCCCCCAACTCTCACGATGTGAATCCGAGGTTCATACTTATGCAAGGAGTTTAACATGATCTGCAGGAGATACACAGTGAGAATGGAGACCTGCGCCTGCCTCAATACCTGCGGTGTCCACAGGAACTGCGGATCAAGCTACAGAAAGTCTCCAGGAAACCCCCAGCAGTATGGAGGGCATGGGGTCTATTTTACACATCTGCTTCCCACAGACAGTCTGGAACTGGGATAGGAGGTATGCTACACACTATTAAACCCTGTCAGCATAAGGCCACCAACAGCTTTAAATGCCTGGCTTGGTGGCAACTTGGAGTGAATTTTTTTTCTGGAGCAGGCCCCAGTTAAAAACTTTTCAGTTTTTAAGTGGAGTGTGCACGTTTGTGCAGACTAGCCAGTGTTCTCTTTTGACTTTGAAGTGACAGAGGATTCCGAACCAAAGTTCTCCTAGAGAACTGGCCAGAGCCAGTTCCCAAGCCTTCATCAACCCTTCCGGGGAGAATGAGGGCTCCCAGGTCCTTTCTCCAGGCCCCGGTGTAACCCTTATCAGCTTAATATAAACAGTACTAAAGATTTAATTGGAGAAGACCTCGGCGGCTTCTGTGGGGCTGACAAGGCTGGTGGAGTCTTTCTAGGCTCCCAGCCTCTTCCCTCTTGCCTGGAGCCCAGCGGCTGTCGCCTGCTCCTGCGCCGCCGGCTTACCTGTCCTCCCCCATTGAGTTTGTTGGTGAGTTTGACTTTGCTGAAAGACACAGGCGCCTTCATCCAGTGAGCCCCAAAATTGGGCGAGTCCGGGTGGATATAGACGCAGCTGGGCGCCTGAGGCTCTGGTTTGCCCCCAGGTACCCACTCCCCGTTCACATACTTCCAGCGGTGGTTGTCAGCCGCCACGAAGTCCAGCAGGAATGAATACATCGCATTGGGGTCCAGACCTGACACATTCACCTTCAGCACCGGGAACATCCTCCTGGAAAAGACAGCGCACGGCAGGAGGACCCATCCGTTGGAGAGAGGAAGCCTGGACTAAGTTGTTTGTTGCCGGCCAAAGAGGACTCAACCGGTCTCGCAAGCATCTTTGCCTGAGATTTCTCAGTCCCGGAACCAAATCATCTCCCCAACTAAGCCCACGGGCTCTTGAGACAGCAGAGGGACAAATCTAGCCAAGGGTTTCGGCCCCCCAGGCAAACCTGGCCACACCGGTGTACAACTAGGAACCCTAGAGTTCGAATACCTCTTTCCTCCTTAGGGTTCCTTAGGGAAAGTTCCCGAGAAACAAACCAGGGGTAGGAATCCTCTAGGGAGGATTTAACTCAGCGGGCAGAAACAAAGTCGGCCGGTTAGGAAGAAAGGGTGCTCTCCCCGAGGGGCACTGTCCAGGTCCCAGACTGCCGGCTTGCAGCACGCACCTACCTGCCGTTCTTGGTCACAATCATCTCGTTCGTTAGCTCCTTGAAGCGCAGCCAGAGCTCGCTCTCCTCCAGGCCCACTCGTAGTTCGCGTTCGGTGGGGTCGCCCTTCTCGCTGCCCGCCTGCAGCTCGCTCTCCACGGCGCTGAGCAGGTGGTCCACTCGGTACTGCAGGCTCTTTCCCGCGCTCTCCGTGCCGGGGGAGCTCATCCTCCCGCCACCCCCTCCACCGCCCAGGAGCCTTGACTCCCTACCCAACAGCCACCTTCGCTTCTCTCGCGCTTTTCCAAGGGGGGAAAAAAAGGGTCACTCTACGGAGCCCCAAAGACCACACCTGGGTCCCAACACATTCGCCAAAAGGAGAACCAGGACCGGGATGAGGGGGGAAGGGGGCGGGGATGGGGAAGAGGGGCTGGGGAGCCGTGGCTCCACTTGAACTCCCGCAAGGCGCGACAAGAGTAAGTCTCTGGGGGGAAGAGAAAATGGGTCCCCTCCCCATAAATACAGCCGAGGTGGCCTCGCTTGGGGGGCGCGGCGGATTGGGCGGGACACCCTTTGAAGTAGCGAGCAGCTGCCCATTGGTGCCGCGCGGCCATATCAGACCGGCCGGGCGGGCCCGGAGGCTGGGGGCCAACAATGGGCTCCTGCGAGCGCTTCCGGTAAGGAAAGCGTCGGGCGCAGTCCCGACACCCCCGCCCTCCCCCAAATGTTTGCACCTCCATCAAAGCGGCGGGGCGGACCCTGGTTAGGAGGCGGGGGTGGGGGGGGTGGTAGGGCGAGAAGCCGGGCAGGAGCCACCCAGGCCCCCAGGCTCCCAGAGCCGCTGCTAAACTCTCCGCTCCCACGCGCTGTCCAAGCGCACCCCAGCGCCTGCGACTGTGCCTCGCGGAGTGTCCACGCTGCGCGCACCCGCACGGGACTACGGCGGCGGATCAGCGTTTCCCGGGTCTCCTTGACCTCTCCGAAGCCTCAGCCTCCCGAGGTGTAGCAGCTTTGAGACACGTCCCCTCGCCCCGTGGACTGCCACTAACCCCCACCTCGGCGACCGGGTCCCCCACGACCTTCACCTGCGTGGAGAGGGAAACTCAAATGCGGATCTGTCCAGAGAGGGAAATAGACGAACAGATAGCGACCCTAGTAGGAGGTGTCCTCGCGTCCCACATAAAAGCTGGACTTTGACGGTGGATGCGCCTGCACCGAATGTGGCCCCGGGAGTCCCTGGTCTCTTTGCTCCGGGGATTGTTGGAACGCACGCTGCGCGCGTTTCCCTACCCGCCTTGCCATGCGGTGTGGGCAGCAGTTGGTTTATTACCTCTCGGTGAGAACCTCTGCCGGGAGAGTGAGGGGAAGGTGACAAAGAGCAGGAAATAGTTCAATGGGGTCTCTTTAAACAATAACATTCCTCTAAAACGGGAGCCCAGGAAGCGGAAAGGAAGCCGCAGCTCGCGCCCAGCTCTTTAACGAGGGTCTGGGTTCCAGCCTCCGTTTCCCCGTCTTCCACTCGCCCATCCCACCCCGAAGCTCCTTAGAAGAGGCCCCTGAATCAGGTGGCGGGGGGGGGGGGTACTCAATTCTGAGTTCGTTGCCTCTCTGAGAGTCTCCCTGGGAAGTCTTTAGGGTTGTGGAGCAAGCCAGTCCCACACCCCACCCCATCCCCGGCTCCGGGTTCTACCTGCCCCTACTTCTGGGAGAGAGGGTTTTCCAGGAGCCAATCTCTAGGGGAGGTATTCCGGAATGGGATGGGAACACGTCCTGGATTACTCTCCTCCGCCCTTACCCCACTGGGTTGCTTGGTTGCTTTTCTGTAGTCTAGGATATAAGGAAATCTCGGACTGAGCGGAGGGGGACGCTTCCTTCTGCAGAGACGCCAAAAGGCTCTCATTTGTGCCCAGCCCCGACCCTCCAGCAACCCCCACCAGCCTTGGGGGTTTGGGTTGTGGATATACAGGGGACATTCCACCTTTTCTCCCTCGGAGACGCTAAGGCCTGAGGCTCCCTGGCACTTGGAATAAATCTAGGCGGAGGGAGACGTGAAAGTCGAGGGAGAATGGGTCCGAAAGTGACTGACGGTGCCTAACCTCTGTGAAGGTGGTGGATCAGGCGCTGGAGATGTTGTTGCCCAAAGGTGGATTTTCTCCATCGTCCAGGAAGCTGCTGGAAGATTTCTCTGAACTGTTCTCCAAACAGGAGGAGGCAAATAAATGGTGTTACTTTTTCTACCGTGAGCAGTGAGATCTCTCCACCCCACAGTGCATCCCTGTAGCCACCACATCTGAGGTTTAGGGCTAGAAGCGACTTAGCTAAGCGAGGCTTAGCTATTCTGTCCATCCCCTCTTCTGTGAATAATTTCTGATCTTTGTCCCCAGAAAGTCGTCCATAGCCTTTTCAAGGAGGGCTGCGGTGCATGACAGTTTACAGCCAAAACCAGCTGTAAAGAATTCCCAGTTAATAACCTGCGCTTCCTTGGGAGAGGCGTGGCCTGGGCACTACTCGCAGCTCCTCTCTCAAGTTGGCCAGTCCTAGGGAAGCCTCAACTATCCCAGAAAAGCTTCGTGCCTGGGCCTCTGCACTGCAACATTCCCACCAAGAGCAAACAAAGGAAAAAGCCCAGGAACCATAAATGTATGCCCATGGCAATTCCTGGGGGGGGGCAGTTTCCCAGGTCTCACCCCTTTTCAGACAACAAAGCCTCCTTTCCTTTGGAGCTGGTAGGGAGAAGAGGAGTCATCCTGGGTCCTAACCTCACAACTCTGGAGTCTTCTTTCTTGAAAGAAGGAGTGGGGGAGTGGATAATATATACCCGTGTTGCAGAACACAGATACATGAGCCCTGATAACTTCAGGTTCCAGTATACCAACCTAGTCCTTCTCCACTTCCTGTTTCCCCAAGCTGACCAGGCAGGCACAGGATCCCCAAATCTCAGGTCAGGGCAGAGACATCTTCAACTAAAACAATCCTGTCACCAAACAATGAAAGAAAAAAAAAAAGATGGTGGCTTCTGTGAGGGCTTTTAAAAGGGCACAATTCTTTAGACTGCTTAACATTGAACTTTAAAAGGGACATTAGGTCGCCTTTGGTGGCTGTGGTTTTGTAGAAAATAAAATAGAAGGGCCTTTAAAATGGGCCAGCAGGACTATATATCGCTGGTCACCGTGACTGTGGGAAGAGAGTCACCCAGCTCTAGAGGTTCTAAGCCACAAGCAGGAGGGAGGTGCTGCCGTGTGCATGGGCAGAACTGGGCGAGGGGCAGCTGAAGAAGGTGTTCTCAGGTTCAATCCTATCCTAGCTGTCCTCATGAGTCAGAGTTCTGGTGGTTTAGGGACAGGAGTTGACACACTGAAAACAAACCAACCAATCTTTCTTGCCTCGTTCTAGTCTTGGAGGGGGTCTCTGGGCAAGCCTCCCGGTCCTCTGAGCCTGGCAGTGACAGACAGCCCCTGCCTAGTTTCCATTTCTCCTGCTTCTCCCCTGAGGTGTTTCATCTCTGGTCCTTCTGCATGGACTGAAGAATGGTGTGTGAAGTATTTGCACCACACCACCCTGTCAATTTGTCTCTAAGTCACTCTTGGGTTTTACTGCCTTCTCATGCAGATTTTATTTCTTTGCTGTCCCTTTGAGTTTCAGGCAGTCCTTGTCCCCCTGAGTCTCTGCCATGCTGTTTATCCCAGGTTCTGCCTCCTACTTAAGCCTGAGAGCTATTTTCAGGTGACCACTGTTGGCTATTTTCAAAAGTCCAGGGTATTCTCCTGGCCCCTCCATTAACCTTTAGCTCTTTGAGGGAGACTCCTCCGTGTTGTTTCTCCTTCTTCCACTCAACCCAGGCTAAGTCTGAGATAATTGGATCTTGCACAGGTAACTCCACTCAGATGGGGTGCCTCATCTCTCAGATGTCACTGTGTCCAGGAGCAGCAGTGACCGCACTGAAACCCACCCGCAAGTCGGCCAACCCGGACCTGGCAGCCCTGAATACCTTCTATTGACAAGTGCCATGGAAGTCTGTGCATTTCTTTTTTTCTATCTGTGTTGTTTCCTAGCGATCTCAAAGAAAGCAGAGATAGACAGGCAGGCTCATAGACGGAGGCAGGCTCGGAGTTACTCCAGAAATCATTACAGGAGCTCGATCATTTAGTGAGTGGTTGTATGCAGGTAATTTGTACAAGAGGTTTTGCGCTCTCTCTCTTTCTCTCTTTCTCTCTCTCCCCCCCATTATATTGAAACCACATGTCACAGTAGGCTTTTTTTTAAAGATTTATTTATTTATTATATGTAAGTACACTGTAGCTGTCTTCAGACACTCCAGAAGAGGGTGTTAGATCTTGTTATGGATGGTTGTGAGCCACCATGCGGTTGCTGGGATTTGAACTCGGGACCTCTGGAAGAGCAGTAGGTGCTCTTAACCTCTGAGCCATCTCTCCAACCCCCACAGCAGGCTTTTCTGTGGCTCCGGCTAGGACCTGACATTCACCTAGGATCACAGAGAGACAGGAGGGTGTGCCAAGCTCCCCTGAGAACCTGGGTCAAGTGTATAAAGCTTCACTAGGTCCAGGGGGCCCCTGGAATCCTCAACTGCTTAAAGTGCTAGAGGAAGTCCAAAGCCCCCCCAGAGGAGAACAGCTAACTGAGACGGAGCCTAATTTAAATGACAGAGGAGACTCAGCAGCTACAGAGAAAGAACTACGGAGGGGAGGTCAGAGGTCAGAGCTGCAGGTATTTTTTTTTTTTTTTTTTTTTTGTGAGACACTTCCGAGCTGATAAAGAACAGGGGAGCTGAGGGAGTGAGTCCAAAGGACTCTGAGAGGGTAGACGCCTATCGGGCTGCTTAGACAGGGGGAGATTTGGTGTCCCCCTGGGGTCCTGGTAGAAGGAATTTGTGCCACAAAACTCCTGGAAGAACACCGATTTAGAGGCTTTTAATAGGAATTTCCAGGGAGCCTTCGAGGGACAAGCTAGTAAGAGGGACAGGAGAATGGGGGAACCGCGACAGTATCCCAGGTTGGCGACCAGCGGGGGAGGTGGGACGGAAACCCGCTGGCAGCTTCGAGGAGGAGAAGGTGTGAGGAAGGAGGCTGCGCCCACCTGCTGGCAGCTAGGCAACCGGAAGGGCCGAAGAGGAGAGGTAGCGAATGCCCCCGGGGGAGCTTTGCGGCAGGAAGCCGGAGGGTTAAGATAAATCTCCCCACATATCAAGGGCAAGACTGATAAAAAATGGGGAGGGGGCTCTTAACACACTCCTGAGAACAGATTCAGAATCAGTGGCTACCAACACCAGAAGCCTCCACCGAGCCGAAGAGCCCAGAGAGGAAAGCCCGCTTGCAAGTCAGAATTAGCGCAAGCTATGTATGACCCACAATCCGGCTTTCAGACACTAGTCCCACCTCCGAACACAAGAAAGCCTATTGTCTGCAGGGAAGAAGCGGGTGCGTGACATTTAGAGGGAACACCCCCCCCAAGGGGACAACAGTCTTTCTGTGGATAAGGCAACTAAAGCTCGCAGAAGAGAGTGGAAAATGAGAGGAAGTTTTGATTGTGGAATTATCTTCATTTAAATCTATTTTATTTCCACTGAAACATCTTAAGTATGTAGAAAGTAAAAGTCAAGTTTCTTTGCTTTTTCTTCTTGCTAGCTCACCACGTTCACACAAATAGTTACAAAAGGAATTTGACCTGCGGGGGGGGGGGGGAAGTGGATGGACTTGGCTACTTTTTTTTTTTAAAGACAAGGTCCCACTATGTAGCCCAGGCTAGCCTGAAACTCACTATAAAAACCAGGCTGGCCTTGAACTTCCAGGGCTTCCTGAATTCCATGATTAAGGATTTTTCCCATCATGTCCGGCGACTCCATTTATTTATTTATTTATGTACTTATTTTTGTTTTCTCAAGATAGGGTTTCTCTGTGTAGCCCTGGCTGTCCTGGAACTCGCTCTGTAGACCAGGCTGGCCTTGAACCCACAAAAATCCACCTGCCTCTGCCTCCCCAGTGCTGAGATTAAAGGCATGTGCCACCACTGCCCAGTTACCAGTGACTCTTTTTAAGTCAAAAAAAAAAAGTCAGTCTATGCTGACCCCAAGGAAACAATTTCCATAGCATCAGAAAATTTCACCTCAGTGATGCTGGTCTCTTCTTAATCACAGCTGATTCATCAGCCCCACTGACCTGAACCACAGAATCTTCATTCCAAATATTGAATACATGGCCGGAATAGTTTCTGCCTTCCTCTGAAACTTGACCAGCCAGGCCTCCATCGTCATACGCACTACTGTCCCAGGCTCCCACAGAGCAGCCCAAAATTCAAATGCCACCATCATCTCCCAAAACACATAGTCAGGTCTGTCTCAGCAAACCTCCATTCTGTACCAATTCTATATTAGTTAGAATTTCTATTGCTGGGCTAAAACAGCAGGGCAAAAACCATTCTGAGGAGAAATGGTTTATTTCACTTGTAACTTTACACTCCACCCTCCAGGGGGGTCAGGGCAGGAGTCTGAAGGCAGGAAATGAAGCAGAGCCCTTGGGGGAGTGTGGCTTAGTGGTTTGCTCCTGTATGACTTTTCTCAGTCAGCTTATTTACTCTGGAACACTAGCCCAGGAGCAGCATCGCCCTCCCACATCAATTATTAATCAAGAACACGCCCTAAAGGTTTGCCTGCAGGCTGATTTTTATGGAGGCCTTTTCTCAACTGAGAGTCCCTCCTCTTAGATGACTCTAAGGGCGTCAAGTTTACAAACCAACTGGGGATAGTTCAAAAGACAACATCAACAGGAAAATCCTTCTTCTCTCTTAACCATTATTTTTATATTTTTATATTTTATTTTTGATTACGTGTGATGATACCTGAATAGTGTGTGGGAGGGACCCCAGATTAGACACAAACCACACCTCAAAATACCAATTTCCAAGACAGAGTAAACCTTTACTAAGCAAGGCAAAGAGGCAAGGTGACTGTATCTGAATCTGTCAGGAACAGCTGCAAATAGCTTTGCAAGAGTTAATTTGAAGAGGAAAGAATGGGAAGTCTGTGTGGGAACGAGCTGGGTGGGTTGGTAGGCTCTGACTGCATATTTTAATTAAGGTAACTAAATGGATGTTTGTTTGTTTTTTTTTTTTTTTTTTTTTGATTGCTGAGCCTTGGTGAGGTGACCAGCCTCAGGAATGAGGCAGCATAAGAAGGGAGTAGACCTTGGTGGTTAGCTTCAAGAATGTGATCTAATGGTTTAAAGCAAGGGCAAGGCCTGCTGGTACCATATTTGCCCTGCTCAGGCCTGCAAGAACCCTTGAGTGTGTGTGTGTGTATGTGTGTGTGTGTGTGTGTGTGTGTGTGTTATGGTGTGGTGTGTGTATGTGTGTGTGTTATAATGTGGTGTGTAGTATATATTGGACTGTGTATATGTGTGTGTGTGATATATGGTATGGAATGCATGTATATAGGTGTGTGTGTATGTATGTGTGTAGTGTGTAGTATGGTGTGTGTGTTATGGTGTGGTATGTGTAGTATGTGTGGTATGTGTGATATGCATATATGTGTGTGTGTGTGTTATGGTGTGGTCCGTGTGTATATATGTGTGTGTGTGTTATGGTGTGGTCCGTGTGTATATATGTGTGTGAGTATATGGTATGGTGTGGTGTGTGTGTGTGTAGTGTGGTATGTGTGTGTATGTATAGTGTATGCATGTGTAGTGTGTATGTGGTGTAGTGTCTATGTATATGTGGTGTGTAGTGTATATTGAACTGTGTGTGGTATATGGTATGGAATGTGTGTGTATGAGTGTGTGTAGTGTATAGAAGGGTGTGTGCGTATGTATAGTGTATGCATGTGTAGTGTGTATGTGGTATAGTGTCTATGTATATGTGGTGTGTAGTGTATATTGAACTGTGTGTGGTATATGGTATGGAATGTGTGTGTATGAGTGTGTGTATGTGTGTAGTGTATAGAAGGGTGTGTGTGTGTGTGTGTGTGTGTGTGTGCAGGGCACATGAGCACATATACACTAGGGCACACAGGTGCCTATCAGAGGCATCAGATCTCCCTGGAACTGGAGCTACAGGCAGTTTTGAGCTAACCTGGACCCTGGGAACTGAACTCTTCTCCAGCCCCCCAGAACTTTATTTTAGAAAAGAATTCATTGGGTTGTGTTTGTTTTGTTTTTCAATCATGGCAGTGCACGGGGCAGCGGAGAGGAGGCAAACCTCTAGGAGCCTGAGGCAAGCATGGTCTACACAGCCAGTTCCAAGCCAGCCAGAGCTGTGTAATGAGACATAACATTGTGTGCACATGTGTGTACGTGTGTATATATGTGTGTGGGTACAGCACTCACCATGGAGGTGGAGAGTGCAAATTATGGGTGTCAGGTCTCTCGTTCTGCCTCGTGGACTCCAGCAATCAAATTCACACACCCCAGAGGAGAGGTTTGGATCCCCTGAAACTTGAGCTATGATCTGGCACGTGTGAGCTGGGACTCAAACCCAGTCCTCTGGAAGAGCAACTCCCCAGCCCCTCTGGCTTCAGATTTAATTGACTATTGAATACCTCTTGGAAGTTTGTCCCTGAGTTGATGATCATACCACAAACGGATGAGAGTCCAAAGAGGGCCCTGGGTCACCCCTCTAGGCCACTGGTAAATGTGGGACTCCAGCTCCATGCTGGCTGGGGCCCCAGAGGTCTTCAGAAGCAGGATCAGGAGAGCCCACTGAGGTTGGGCAGGATTAGCTTTGCTCTCCTACCCAGCCACCATCTCTACGTTGCCACGACAAGGTGGATTTTTCCCATTGTGATTATTTTATATTTTATTTTACTTTATTGTATGGGTTTGGGTATTCTGCCTGCGTGAATGTAAGCATATCATATGTGTAGTGCTCATGGAGGTCAGAAGAGGGGACCCCCTGGAACTGGCCTTATTGTGATTGTGAGCCATCACGTGAGTGCTGGGAATCAAACCCAGGGCCCTTTGCAAGAGAAAGAAATGCACTGAGACGTCTCTCCAGCCTCGGTTACAAGGTGTTTAAGAGACAGATATTGAGAGATGCTCGTCTATTAAAGTCCATACAAATACTCCAAAACCTAGAAGACTCAAGTCTTAAACACTTCTGGTCACAAGCAGTTCAGCCAAGGGATTCTTAACTTGCATCAACAGGTTTGGCTAGCTCTCAACTTTCTGGGGTCTGTGCTGGGTATGCAGACCTCTGATGTTTAGAACAGGGCTAACAGGCTGTGTTTACTCAGACCAGTTCTTTTTTTTTTGCTCACTGGCTGATGAGGAATGAAAGCTACAGCCTGCCTTCCTTTCCTTCAGCTCCTCCCTCCTCCCATCTGTCCTTCCTTCTGTCCCTCCTTCCTCAACACCATGTTGACCAGGCTGGTTTTGAACTCATGGGCTCAAAATATTTTTCCATCTCAACCACCCTAAAATCTGAGATACATAATCTGAGATTCTCTCTCTCACTCTCTCTCTCTCTCTCCCTGCTCTCCTCTCCCACCTCTCTTTCCCTCCCACTCTCCCTTCTCTCTCCCTTCTTACCCCCACCTATCCTTTCTCTCCCTCCATCCTTCCTTCCCTTTCATTCTCCTCTCCCTTCCTCCCTCCTTCTCTTTTTCTTTTCTCTCTCCTTCCTTCCCTCCCACCCTTCCCCTCTCTCTCTCTCTCTCTCACACACACACACACCTCATAAATGTCCTTATTGCACCGACAACATGCTAGCTGTACTCAATGTATTTATAGGCGTAAAATGAAGAAACTCGACGACCTTCTTATTTTCTGACCCCATCCCTAGCTCTACCCTGTAACCAGCTTTCTGATTTTCCAAAGAGCTCTGACAACTCATCCATGGGAATATATACTTCTACAGATTACAATTCTGTTTCCAATATGACTTGACAGTCCATTTTCCTCGTTAACTATTTATATAAGTGTTCCTTCAACTTCATCAAAATCTTCCAAGGTGGCACAGACTGTCTCCTTGAAGGACTATAAAATGAAGAGGATGGTTGCAACTGTATTCCTGAAATACCAGCTGGCTCCCAGGTGGCCGGTGGTGACACACCTCAGAAGGTGTGGGCAAGAAAGCAGGGACCGGAGCATGACTTCTGCTTTCCTTCTGAGGAAGCTGCAGGCTTCTGAGACTGAGGCAAGAGTCTCACATAAAGTTGAAAGGTATTCAAGTATCGTTAAGGTTCTAGTTACTGTGCTGGAGAGATGGCTAAATGATGCAGAGTACCATCCCCAGCTCACTGTAATTGCAACACCAGGACAGTAAACATGTCTAACCAATCACAGAGACATTTTTAAAAAATCTGTTTATTCATAGAAGAAATATTTGCACTAATTAAACACAGCTAAGTTTTCCTGTAGCATTTAAACGATATACGATGGTGCTGGAGAGATGGCTCGGAGGCTAAATGCACTGGCTGCTCTTCTAGGAGAACCAGGCTCAACTCTCAGCCCTGACACATAAGCTTATAAACACCTGTAGTCACAGTTTCTGGGGATCCCTCCTCCCTTTCTGGACCCCTCAGGCACTGTGTGTGTGTGGTACACAGACAGCTGTACACACAAAATAAAATAAAAACTTGTGTGGGTCAAGCTTCTCGTACAATATAGCAGGAGAGTGGAAATGAAGTGGGGCCTGGCGCTGTTCCTACCATCAAAAGAAAAGGCCACACCAGCTCACTGTTGAACACTCGGGTTTTTAACATATACTGAAACACATGCTTAGTTCAAAGATTTCCCCTCCTTTCAAAATTTGCTACTATGTTTTTGTATCGAGGGAAGAAGTTACAGAGATGGGCAGAATGTTACTAGATTCGGTTACCACTGTTTTTATTAAAGAGTGTTGCCTGGGTCTTGAGGGACAACTGTGTAGCTCTGGCTTTGTGACTGAGGAAATGCTGCCCTCCCAGGAGGAGCTGGGAACTGCTCCTTAGGGCCCTTTCTCTAGAGAATTTATGTTTGAGTTCTATCAGCTACTCCTTCTGCATCTGCAGGCTTCGATGGCTGAACCGGTGTGCCTAACATTTTCTTATTTTCTCAGAGGGAGAAAGAAAGTGGTGGGTTGGCTGAATTGTTTTAGGACCCCTAAGGGTTTCTACCTCTTAAAAAGATTCTCTAAAAATCTGCTGTTACTCCAACTAGGGAGCTGTCTGCACTTTGGGTGTTATCCCTTGGTGAGACCTGCCTTTTTCTTTGACTCCTTTAAGGATCTCCTTTGTTCTTCCGAAAGCTCTTTTTGCTTTCTTTCTTTTTCTTTCTTTCTTTCTTTCTTTCTTTCTTCCTTTCTTTCTCTCTCTCTCTCTCTCTCTCTCTCTCTCTCTCTCTCTCTCTCTCTCTGTCTTTCTCTCTTTCTCTCTCTCTTTCTTTCTTTTTTCCTTCCTTCCTTCCTTCCTTCCCACTCATCAGTAGGCTTGGCTGTCCAACCAGGGGAACTTCCTCTATAAACCAGGCTGGCCTCAAACTCAGAGATCCACCTGCCTCAGCCTTCTGAGTGCTGGACCACGACACCTGGATGGAATTTTGTTTTGTTGTTTTGTGTTTTTTGAGACAGGGTTTCTCTGTGTAGCCTTGGCTGTCCTGGAACTCTGTAGACCAGGCTGGCCTCGAACTCAGAAATCCGCCTGCCTCTGCCTCCCAAGTGCTGGGATTAAAGGTGTGCACCACCACTGCCCTGCGGAATTTTTTTTTAAACTATTCTTCATCTTTTACATGTATGGGTGGGTTTTTTTTTTTTTTTTTTTTTTTGTTGGTTTGGTTTGTTTTGTTTTTGCCTGCATGAATGTCTGTGTCCCATGTGCATGCAGTACCCACAGAAGCCAGAAGAGGGCATCAGTCCCCTGACACTGGCTGGAATCACAGCAGTGAGCCACCTTGTAGGTTCTGGGAACTGAACCCAGGTCCTTCGCAAGAGTAGCCAGGGCTTTTAGTGCTGAGCCGTCTCCTCGCCCCACTTTTATTAGTATTCTTGAAATGCTGGGGATTGAACCCAGGGCCTTGAGCATCAAGTAAAGCACTCTCCCACTCAGCCACACCCCCAGATGGTGCAGTCATTTTTACAAGCGTTTGTGATTTTTTGGGGTTCTCTAAATCTGAGGGTTGATATTTTTCACCCATTCTGAAAATCCCTTTCTCTTCCGCACAGCCTTCCACAGCTTCTCCACCATCGCCGCTGGACCTGGGGTTCAACTCCACTGGGCCTCCACTAAGGTTAGCACTTTGTCTCTTAGTGATACACATCCGATCACATCTCTGGCCTCTCTGGTTCACGAATTCCATCTTCGGGTATGCCTAATCCAACCCCTTGTTGTAATCTACTTCCACTCATTATATTTTCCTACTTATAACGCTCATTTCATTTCATCAAACACCCTTGGTTCGTTTTCATAAGTTGAAAGCTGTTTTAAAAATAATTTTTAAGGGCCGGAGGGATGGCTCAGCAGTAAAGAGCACTGGCTGCTCTTCCAGAGGTCCTGAGTTCAATTCCCAGCAACCCCACGGTGGCTCACAACCATCTGTAATGAGATCTGATGCCCTCTTCTGTCATGCTAGCATACATGCAAATCGAGCACTCATATATGCACAAATAAATACATCTTTTTTAAAAATTAAGAAAGAAAACAAGCTTATTTTATTTAAGATCCTGCAAAGAGAGCACCAGGCAGAAGGACCCTGAGTCAGAAGTGAACAGCCTTGAGCAGAAGCCTCATGTTTGAATGTACTGGCTGGTTTTGTGTGTCAACGTGACACAGGCTGGAGTTATCACAGAGAAAGGAGCTTCAGTTGGGGAAGGGCCTCCATGAGATCCAGCTGTGAGGCATTTTCTCAATTAGTGATTAAGGAGGGAGGGCCCCTTGTGGGTGGTATCATCCCTGGGCTGGTAGTCTTGGGTTCTATAAGAAAGCAAGCTGAGCAAGCCAGGTGAAGCAAGCCAGTAAGGAACATCCCTCCATGGCCTCTGCATCAGCTCCTGCTTCCTGACCTGCTTGAGTTCCAGTCCTGACTTCCTTTAGTGATGAACAGCAGTGTGGAAGGTGTAAGCTGAATAAACCCTTTCCTCCCCAGCTTGCTTCTTGGTCATGATGTTTGTGCAGGAACAGAAACCCTGACTAAGACACTAAGTCTGCTCAGCCTGCTGCTGCTGTCCACTGTGCTGCCTGTCTGACCGGCTCCACCCTCTGAATTCACAGTCCGGGCTCTGCATGGCGGTGTCACCTTTATAATGAAAGAATGAACTGCCAGGCATCTCATGTCAGGCGCGAGCATCTTTACCAGATACCAACCTCCTCGCTGCTTATCACAATGCAGAGCCAAAGAAAAAGAAAGCCATCATTTCCTGTTTGCATTTTATCTAATGACTGTTTTAAAAAAAAATCTTATTCTACATCCACATAGTTCACCCAGTATCGACTTGCTGTCTTGGCCTCCTGCAGTGAATGAAAGGAGAAAGGATAACAGGTGTTTCCATGAGCTCTTTCAATGGCTCCCAACAACACCCTCTGAGGGTTGCACTGTGCGCTAACTTTGCTAATACACACTCACCCAGAGTTATTGGCTCCAACTCGCCCAGGGAGTTGAAAGCCATTAGAGAGCTATTCATTCCTCTCTGGTGCCTACCGTTAGCCTGACATCTCCCATACTTCATCTCTCAACTGCTGGCCCAGCTAATCTCCAGCCCGGAAATCCTCAGAAATCTCACACTTGCCCGCATCCTGCTCTGCCCCCACCCCTGCCCCCACCCCACGGCCTTCCAGCATCTCCTGCTCTCATCTACCCTTTGATCTCATGGAGAGCTAAGGTCTCCACCCAGCCCAGGCAGAGAGAAAACAGGAACCTACCAACACCACCACGGGTTGGGCCTGGATCACGTGTGCAAGGGTCAGGGGTGCTGTAGGTCTGGGATCCGGGGTCACCCCGGCAGGAGCAAGTTTGCCCTTCCTGTGCTCTGTGGTCCCCCTGGTAGGAGCAAGTGTCCCCCTCTTGAGTTCTGGAAGCTTCCTCCTAAAGGGAAGAGAGGAAGAGATTCTCTTACAGATGACATTCAGGCTGTTTTCTGTATACAAGCTCTTTTTTGGTTTTTGGTTTTTTTGAGACAGGGTTTCTCTGTGTAGCCCAGGCTGTCTTGGAACTCACTCTGTAGACCAGGCTGGCCTTGAACTCAGAAATCTGCCTGCCTCTGCCTCCCAGGTGCTGGGATTAAAGGCATGGGCCACCACTGCAGGGCCTCAAAATGCTCTTAAAACCAGTGCAGACTTTTTTCTGCAAATAAAAGGTTTTTTCCCCCCTCCATGTTATTCATCTTTATGACATTAACTTTTTGGGATCACAGACTTCCTCAATGTAGTTAAAAAAAAAATTTAATGTGTAATAACACTTTGGCCTGCATGTATAAATGTCACGAATGCAATGCCCATGGAAGCCAGAAGAGGGCACTGAGTCCCCTGGAACTGGAGTAGTAAGCCGTTGTGAGCTGTCATGTGGGTGTGGGGAATTGAACCTGGGTCCTCTGAAAGAACAGCCGTGGATGTTCTTAACTGTGGAGCCATCTTTCCAGCCCTGTCAATTCCATAATTAAAAAAAAAATCAAGAGTCCTCTCTCCAAGACAATAGCATCCACAATCAAATGCAGCATGTTTTAAGGAGGGTTTCACCTCCCCCAGGCTATGGCTCTTAACCATGTTACTCCCAGAACGGTTCCTCTTTCACTGGGCTCTAAGCATTGCTCTCCTGGTGTGTCTGCCATAGAGTATAACAGCCATGGACGCTCTAACTTCTTTCTGAATAAACTTGAACCCACAAGGATATTTAAGCACAAACTGGAATTGACCACGAACAAAATCACAACAGCCCTAACCCTAACAAATTCGATAACGTTTGGCTTGACAGTACTCAACAGCACCACCTTGGCAGATGGTTTGAGAGCCAAAAATGCTAAGACAGTGTCTGCATCTAGACCCTTCTTCCAATCCTCATCAAAGTCCTTATCAGAGAAATGGAAGCAACTGTCAAATAGTAAGTGTGAGTATAGGTGTCTGTGTGAGACAGCGTGTGCGCGTATGTATATCTGTGTGTGTGCGTGTGTGTGCGTGTGTGTGCGTGAGTTTCTGTGTGTTTCTGCATGTGTCTGTGTGTCTGTGTATGTCTGCATGTGTGTATCTGTGTGTTCATGTGTGTGTGTGTAAATATCAACTGTCCTGAAATTTGCATGAAAATCCAAAGAAATGAGAGATTTTTCCCTCAGTTGTGTTGACTTAAACTTGAAGTCACTTTGTGTAGGTGGCCCTGGGGATCTCCTAAGAAGAGTGCCCCAGGGTGATTCTTCACAAAGGCAGGCAACTGAGTCAAATGACTCTGGCCCTGCCTGTCCACAGCCGTGGTGCTGCAAAGGAGACCATAAGAATGGGATCTATGTAACTTTGGAGACCAGAAATCAGAGTGGCTCTACAATGGACAGGAACACGTCACATGTCAGCACTTGCATGGTGCCAGGGCCTTGGTAGCACTCGAGACTCTCCTGTGTCGCCTGAAATAATCTGGCCAGAGCGCTGCGTTGATTTAATTTTTTCAGATTTATTTTATGTGTATGAATGTTGCCCCACCAGGTATGTGTACCACATTGATGATTAGTGTCCTCAGAGGTCAGAAGAGGGCGTCTGATTCTCTGGAACGGGAGTTATAGATAACTGTGAGTGTTGGGAGTTGAACTTGGTTCATCTGTAAGAATAGAGGCTCTTAACCCCTGAGCCATCTCTCCAGCCCTGGCTAGCTGCCTCTTCAGGATAAGAAGGTGTATGAAGCTTCATTCTTGGTTCCAAGGTGCTTTGCTTAAATGCCAGGTTTCCTCATTACACTCAATCTAGAAAGGATCCAGACAGAAAAGTGAAAGTTTTTTTCCTGCACTCTATTGGAAGGCTTTACCAAGCCTCACTGGGCTGGAGTGAAGCCAAGTAGCTGTCTACAAAACCACCCTGCAGGGCATCAGAAGGCATCAGGGGCCAGACTGAGGCTGGACAGGAAGCGTTTGCTCAGACAGCACTCAAAATGAATAACCCGGGGGCTGGAGAGATGGTTCAACGGTTAAGAGCACCGACTGCTCTTCCAAAGGTCCGGAGTTCAAATCCTGGCAACCACGTGGTGTCTCACAAACACCGGTAATGAGATCTGATGCCTTCTTCTGAAGTGTCTGAAGACAGCTACATATAATAAGTAAATAAGTCTTTTTAAAAAGAGTAACTATATACCTGAGGCTCGCTGTGATTTGCTGTCTTACACAAGTGTCCACACCTAGGGAGGGTCTAACCTGGTGTGATCTTGAGGACTAGCTAACAGACTGCAGCCCTCCATTTCCCCCTTATGAGATCACTGATCAGGAGGGCAAGAACTAGACACCTGTCGCAACTGATACAGAAATGGGCAGGACATTAAAAGAGCTGGTGTCACAGACAAATGTGACAGAGGGTACCTTATTTACATCCCTGAACTGAGTCCTCCAACAGCCCAAGGTGCATTGTGCACACGGGACAAGGCAATGAAACACATTGAGCCTCACTGAGATCGGAGAAGGAAGCGCGGCTGAGACCACGTGTGTCAACACGCAACACCAACCGCGCCTCACGGTGGGACCAGGGAGTGGATGTGTACAGAGAAACTGCAGGCTTGGGGTGGAGCTCAGTGGTAGAGTATTTGCCTGATACTGGAAAGATCCTAGGGCTGGAGAGATGGCTCAGCGGTTAAGAGCACTGACTGCTCTTCCGGAGGTCCTGAGTTCAAATCGCAGCAACCACACGGTGGCTCACAACCATCTGTAAATGAGATCTGACGCCCTCTTCTGGTGTGTCTGATTACAGCTACAGTGTACTTACATATAATAAATAAATAAATCTTTAAAAAAAATCCTAGGTTCAACCCCAGCACTGTAATAACAATTAAAATCAATCAATCAATCAATAATCAATAGTTGGTTAATAATTAATTAATTTTTCCCCCAAGATGAGGTTTCTCTGTGTTGCTCTACTGTCCTGGAATTCACTCTATAGACTAGGCTGGCCTCTATAAAACTAAAAGAATCTCATGGGGTGTCTCCCATGAGTAGGGGGTGGCAGGCAGGAGATGGTCACACACTTTAACTCAGGTATGAAAACCTGTTATGGAGTTTGGAGGCAGCAGGGATAGGCACCTGCACAGCCCAGGGCCCCTGGGAAGAACAGTGGAGAGAGTAGTCTGAGGTTGGCAGAGTCCCAAAGTGGAGGGAACCTGGGGTGAAATCCAAATTACTCACGTCTCACTTCCCCCCACTCCAAATTCCTCTAATGCCACGGGAGAGTTCTGTTTATAGTTCTGTTGTTTACTCATTTACTTTGGCACGTTTCTCACTTCTGACCTATTTTTTTTAACATTTATTTAGTGCATGTGTGCATGTGCGTGTGTGTGTGCGCGCACGGTGTGCATGTATGTGTGTGCATATGTATGCATGCATATGTGTGCACATGCATGTATGTATGTGTGTGCATGTGTGTATAACTGTGTGTATGTGTGTGCATGTATATGTGCATGTATGTGTCTTGTACTTGTGTATGTGTGTGCATACCTATATGTGTACATGCCTGCATGTGTGTGCATATGTGTGTGGACACATGTATATGTGTGTGTGTGTGGACACATATGTGTGTGCATGCCTCTGTGTGTGTGTGTGTGTGGACACATATGTGTGTGCATACCTCTGTGTGTGTGTACACATATGTGTGCATGCCTCTCTGTGTGTACACATATGTGTGTGCATGCCTCTGTGTGTGTGTGTGTGTGTGTGTGTGTGTACACCAGCAACCAGCATGTGTGTGCACAAGGATATGTGGAAGTCAGAGAGCGACTTGTGGGAGCTGGTTCTCTTCTTCCATCACGTGTGTCCCAGGGATCTCAGGTCATCAGGCCTGCAACAAACCCTTCTGCCCTCTGAGCCACCTCCCTGGGCCTGTTCTCATGGCTTTGATGACTCACATGCCACACAGGGTCACTTGGTGTCTTCCTGTCTTCAGGTGGGGACTTCTCTGTGGACTTCCTGGGCTCTGGTACTTCAGAAATCGGAGGGCAGGTCCTGCTCGAGGCTGCTGGTCAGGGGCTGGGGAGTCCTCCTCCCCTGGTGCTCTTGGTGGAACATCTGCCTGTGTACATCCTCTTGGGACCATGTAATCCCACTTGGGAAGGAAAAACACTTGCGTTTTGTCATCATCATTGAGAACATGAGAGATGGATTTTAGATCGGAACCGGGGTGGCAATGATCTATATATTCACATTTGAAATGTTTCATGGTCTAATGTGTGCCACTATAAAAGCTATACCTTATCACCAACAGCTACTACTTGGGTCTTCCTTCATGCTTGCTACATGAGTCCACACACATGCAGGCATGCACACACATACATGTGCACATGTACACACACATACACAAGCACAACACATACATGCACATGTATACACACATGCACATACACATGCACACATATGCACACATGCAGGCATGCACACACATAGGTATGCACACACATACATGTGCACACGTATACACACATACACAAGCACAACACATACATGCACATGTATACACACATGCACATACACATGCATACATATGCACACACGCAGGCATGCACACACATGGTCTCTATAACCGGTCCTATTGACACAGTGTAATGTGGGAAAGAGCAGAAGACCAGGGGAAGGTGAGGTGGTTTGGGCTCTGTACTGTTTTTAGGGTACACATGATAATTTTCCTTTGACATAGAGTCCTCAGTAGCCCAGACTGGCCTCACCCTCACTGTGTAGCTTAGGATGGACTCTGAACTCTCAATTTTCCTGCCTCTACCTTTCCAAGTCCTAAGATTACAGGTACATGTCACCACTCCCTGTTCACATGATGCTGGGGTTTAGGCCCAAGGTTTCCTGCATGCTAGGCGAGTACTCTATTGACTCAGCTGTCTCTCCACCCCCAGATTTCAGAGTTTACTTCACTACAACCCAAATGGACCTTTCTTTCTGTCCCTGGCCACCGCCACAAAAGATCCTGATTTGAGCAACAATCCCAGGAAAATGGGACTGGATTTTGCAGCCAGGAGACAGTATACATTCCATCTCAGCTCCCTCTCTACCTCCCAAATCTATGTCCAAGCAGGACTTGACGCTGTCGGTGCTTCCCCTGGGACCACAGGACACTGACCAGGTTTCCAGCCCTGTGTTCGGCATCCATGTCTGCAAAGCGGCCGTCTCTCTCCAGCAGTCTTCCCCGAGTGGAACCAAACAGAGAAAAGCAAACACAGAGGAAGCTGTCAGGCTTGGTACCTCCTGAGTACACAGAAGCTGCAGTCACATGTCCTCAGGCTGGACGCCCTGGGCTGGGGCATCCTACAGGAGACCACACCGACAGGACAGCTCTCTTGCAACATGCGGTTATTTGCACTATTTATTTAGTGCATATGTGCATGTGTGTGTGCATATGTATGCATGCATATGTGTGCACATGCATGCATGTGTGTGCATGCCTGCATGTGTGTATGTGTGCATGTGTACATGTGTATGTGTGTGCATGTGTATGTGCATATGAATATACATGTGTGTGTGTTGTGCTTGTGTATGTGTTTGAATATCAGGGGACATTTTTTTTACCCCAAGTTTGTCATAAAAATGGACGTATTCCAGGAGAGCCTGCAGCCTAAGGAGCACACTGTGGTAGAGGGAAGGCTCCTAGAACAGGTTTATGGGATGGTGCCCTCTGAGATGGTTGACTGTGTTCTTTAATGGACCCTACTAGCTTCCGTAAGCCTGGTTTCAGCTCTGCAGTGAGTGATGAGGGCTGTCTGCCATTATATAGGTGCTCAGATACAAGCGTACCTCACGTACCTCACGTACTGTTCATCATGAAGGAAAGGTGCACCTGGCACTCAGCGTTCCTTACCTGTGTGGAGCACAGACAGGCAATACTGTGTGTCTGTGTGTGTACATGCGTGCACAAACAGGTGTGAATGGATGAGTGTTTGTATCTGTGTGTATGTGTGTGCAAGTGTGTGTATACACTTGTGTGTATGTACACACGTGTGGACCTATAGGCATGGTAGGGAATTTCTTTAATATCTTTGGCTAGTTCCAGAAACCAGGGGAACTTGCAGAAGCCTTGGCTCTGTCCCAGGTTAAAGTATAGACTTCCGTTGTGTAGTCTCGGGGACATCCCTCCATTAACAATCCTCCTGGCACCTCTCATGGGGTTCTCAGACCAGCTCTGTGAGAATACAGGGTTACCAAACCAGGTTCTCACTACATAGCCCCAGCTGGCCTAGTACTAACTAGGTAGACCAAGCTGGCCTCAAACTCACAGAGACCTGCCGGCTTCTGCCTTCAGAGTGCTGAGATTAAAGGCCTCTGTGTTACCCTGCCTGGCCCTGGGCCTGCTTTTGAGGTCCTAGGCTGGAGAACAACCACACTGTGTTTCTTGGCTGAGGAGTGCGGCCATAGACAAGGTCTGTGGATGCTTTCCACTGCCTCCTGGGCTGCTCCTGGTGTCCCCAGAACACCTGAGGCAAAGAAGTGGGCCACCCATGCCCAAGGGGCTCAGCTGAGCTCACAACACAGCTGGGGGTCTCAGGGCTAATCTGTGGGGTCCCCAGGGAGCAAAGGCAAGCCGTCTGGGCTGGATTCTGCTGAGCTAGGACAGGACAGGTGACATCTGTCCTTGTACACAGGGAATGGCAAACACCTAGGTCGGAGGCAAACAGTCTTTAATCAGTTGGGAACAGCTGTTTGACAAACTGCTTTCCAGGGAGAAGGCCGGCCTCTGGGAGGATGCTTGCTAATTAGGACCCTGGGTGGCTCCTTTGAGGGACCTCCCCGGCTGGAGAATGTAACTCGCTGTCAGAGTCCCAGGGTTACCCGCAGCACCGTGTGCACCAGGGGTGGGTGGGAGTAGGACTGTCACGCAAGGCCTCCTAGAGGCTGAAGCCCGCCTCAGAGGGTGGCCATCTCCCATTTCTGGGAGCCTCTGGAGGGAGGGAGGGAGGGAGGGAGGGAGCATGGAGACAAAGCTGCCAGGGACCCCAAGTGGGGTACCAGAAGTCACTTCCATTCTCAAGAATCCCCAATCTTTATGTCCCTCTGTGCTCAGTGTAAGAAAATATAACCCGGAGTGCCAACTTAAAAACAAACAAACAAAAACAAAAAAAAAAGGAAGAACATGGAAGATTTCTGAATATGCACCCTTCCATCTTAACTTAAAATGTGAAGCTTTTGTTACATTTCCAAAGTAATAAAAGTAATTTACACTTCCAGGCCGTGTAAAGTAAATACTGCAAAGGGCTGTACTTAGTTCCAGGCCCTTGAAGGGGCCTTTTTACCTGTTGGGCTGTGAGTATGACGTTATTAGGATATCAGCCTTCAAATGGTTCTGTCCTTGGTCTCAGGCCCCTCATGTGTGGGGAAATGGGGACTGATCAGATGAGCAGACTGACTCTACAAAGAGAATATCTGGATGGCATTGAAAGAAGTTCTGAGGAAAGTGACAGCAGTGGGCAGGGACAGACCCCAAGCACGGCGGGATCTGGGGCTCACACACAGAGGGGGCCTTAGAGGTGGACCTGGTAGCACTCCCAGACCAGACAGCAACAGTTGCTATTTCCCTCATTCCTGCTGATTAAAGGACACCAGAGAACAACTCACTCCTTAAATTGCAACAACAAAGGCTCGCCTCTTCGGTTCAATCAAAACAACTCGGCTGCCTGATTCAAATGCTAATAGTGGGGCCAGAATTGGTCCCCTAAATGAGAGAAACACTCCCCCAACACCACCCACCGCCCCACAAAGGACCAGCTAGCGGCTTCTTTGCCTCCAGAATCTGTTAAGCTTCTCCCAGGTGTGTGCTCTGTTAAATGTTTTTTTCATGGGAAACACCGGAGTGAGTGGCGGGAGAACAGATTTCCCAGAAAGTGGAGTGGGGGTGGGGGGGATCCATCCACACAAGCCTCTAACTGGAAAAGAACTTGGTCTCCTGTAAGACCTCCTCCCATGCAGTAAATACAGGGCATTTTAACAGGTTGGATGAAGCTTTGAGGAGGAAGATCACGGCTCAGTTCACAGATTCTGATGGCCTCTCATCTGTGGACTCTGAATGAGGGACTTGGGTTTCTCAGCTCCCGGGGAGCCAGCTCCCATCTGTCTGTCACAGACACTAGCATACACAGCCTGCAGCCCCTGCCCTGACTGCTTGTTTTCTTGAGCTCAGAGGGAAAGCCAGACTCACAGGCCCAAGTTCAACTCCTAGGTGGCAACTCAGGCCAGGTCCTAGACCATACACTGGGGTTCTCTGCATCCTTGGTAGGGTTGGGGAAAGCAAAGGCAGTGCCCTGCATCTCCAGAAAAGTGCACTCAGCCCGTGCAGAGGCTACCTCTGCCTTCGGTACAGCGTGTTTGCTTGTAAATATTTCCCTTACTTCTCTGCCTTGCCTATTACAAACTATGTGCACTTTGACCTCACACACTTTCACCCCACTCAGCAGTCTGGGCTCTGGGAAACTGTGCACAGAGGTCCTGCCAGGGTGCAGGTAAGTTTGTGTCTATCTTAGTAGTAAGTGCTCACTGCCTGAGGAGTGGGTACGCTCCACTCAAGTTCACACCAAGGAGCTTTACTCTGGGTAAATGATGAGCCCTGGCCTCCTCTCTGCCTTCTCCTTCCCATATTCCTCACAGCCTCCCAGGTTGGCAGAGGCTTTGCCTCCATCTTTCACTATACCAGGCTCTTCCTCGTTTTTAGATTATACGCTCGCTATTCATTTTGTCAGAGGCCGCTTGAAGGCTGTTTGCTAATGACAATTCCTTAGTGGCTATGTGGGGAAAAAAGCAGTGAAGGTGACTGTCAGGAGACATAGAAGCAGACGCTAAGGCTCCTATGTGAGTCTACCTTAGCCAGGATTGGGGGGTTGGAGGGAGGGAGGTTTGGAAGGAAGCAAAGAAGGAAGAAGGGAGGAAGAGAAGGAAAGAGAAAGGGGGAAAGGGAGGGGGAACCTAAGGAAAGTGGTTGACATCATAATCCAGTGGGATTTTGAGTTTGGGCTACAGAGCAAACCCCCAAGACCCTGTCTCACAGGGGAGGGGAACTTACCTTCTGGAGAATTCCATGTTGGCAAGGGAGGCGAAATACATCTGATACAACCGGCTAAGGTACACCTTGCCTTGGGAATCCGTCTTTGACTTACACATAATCGTGCTCTGTAAGATACGGGTTTCGCCACCATGAGCACATCTTTTACACTCACAAATGCAGCTAGCATTTGAATGTGTCAGGCATGGGGGACCCAGACCCCTTTGTACTACTCCGGTACAGACTGACAAGCAAGCCACATGCGGTAGCTGCCCCCCCCCCCATCCTCCTTTTCATGATGGTTAAGTGGTGACACGTCCTCTCTTTAGCTTCGGTTTATAGTGCCTGTGGTGTGTGGACATTTCACCCTCGCCTTCCTTCCTCATGAGCCTCGCATTCCTGGAGGTGTGATGTCAGTACTTAAGCGATTGATTCTGCCTTCATCTCAAAGGACAGCACTAAGACATGGAGTCCCTGGCAGCTCAAGAGAGCCTGTACCAACCCGACACAGAAAGAACAAATGTCTTTTTTTTTTTTAATGACGGCTAAAGGTAGCAGCCACTGCGTTGTTTAGGATAGTATTTTAAGAACCCAAACACACTGTTGTGAACGACACCATTCTTTAAAAAGTGAGAAAAATATTTATATTTATCTAAATATTTACTTTTTTCCCCCAGTGCTGGGGTATCAAACCCAGGGCTTCAAGCATGCTAAACCTCTACTCAAACACTGGGCTACGTCCCCACGCCAGAAATTGCTTAAAAAACAACAAAAGCAAAAATTATGCACAATTAAATTGCAAACGATAGACTGCTAGATGGGAGGATGGTCTAAAAATAAGAAAATAAGACCTTGAAATTATGAGGCTGTGAAGCTGAAGAGGAAGGGTGGAGGGAGGAAATGCCTGAGCCCCCAAGCCTGAGATAGATGACCGTGTGTGTGTGTGTGTGTGTGTGTGTGTGTGTGTGTATGTATGTGTATGTGTGTATATATGCATGTGTGTATGGATGTATTTGTGTGTATGTATGTATATGTGTATATATATGTATATGTGTCTATGTGTATGTATGCGTATGAACGTATTTGTGTATGTATGTGTGTATGCATGTGTATGTGCATGTATGTATGCATGTGTGTATATGTGCATGTATGTGCATGTGTGTATGTGTATATGTATGCATTGTGTATGCATGCACGTATGTATGTACATGTATGTATCGTGTTTGTGTGTATGTATATGTGCATGTGTGTATGTATGTGTATGTATGTGCATGTATATATGTATGTGTGTATGTATGCATGAGTACATATGTATGTGTATGTATGCATGTACTGTGTATGTATATGTGTATGTATGTTTGTATGTATGCATGTATTGTATATGTATGTGAATGTATATGTGTATGTATGTGTGTATGTGTGTATGTATGCATGTATTGTGTATGTGTGTATGTATACCTGCATGTGTGCATGTATGTGCATGTATTATGTATGTGTGTATGTATGTATACCTGCATGTGTGCATGTGTGTGTATGTGTGTGTATGTGTGTGTGTCTGTGTATGTATGTATGTATGTGTATGTATGTAATAGGCATCCTTACTGAAACCTCTACCCTTTGCCAGGGCTAAAGTTGTTCTCAAGGCTCAACAGGGAAGAGATCACCCAAAGATGAGGCGGAGCCCCATACATTCACCTCCTCAGGTCCTCGATGCAGCCTCTGGGCAGCATTACGCCGTTGGCACCTTTTTCCCCATTCTGTGAGCCTCGAGAGAAGACTCTTGGAAGGAAACAAGAGAAGACTTCTTAAAAATGTCTCTGATGGGCCCTTCGCATCAAGCCTGGCAGCCATGTGCTGGCCCCTCCACCTCTGTCACCTCATGACAGCCCCGCCCTCAATGCAGGACTCCGGGCTGTGTCCACCCTCACTCGGAGAAGTGAGACGGCTAGACCCCACCTCAGACTGGAGTACATCAGTCAGAACATCAGAGAGAAAGTGGGACATAATAAGTGAGAGATGGGAACGGAGGAGGGAAGAGATTACATGGACTCTTAGTGTCACACTAAGATACACATAAACACTTCCCGCAGGGGCTGGGAGGGAAAGTAAGAAAAACTTAAAGCAACAGAACTCAATGAGAAGACAAGACACAAGGTCAACACGCCATTTAGGAGCAAATAGATCTTCTATAGAAACCCAACGAGGCACACAGAACACACATTTCAATGTTATGAAGTGCCGCTGAAGAAATCAAAGATCTAAATATTGAAAAAAAAAACCAAAAACAAAAACAACAGCTACCCATGTTCATGGATTGGATCAATTTAGTAAAACAGGTTTATAGGTAAGTACAGTTCATACCAAGAGCCCAGCCGAGAGCTGAGGAGATGTCTCAGTGGGTTAAGCAGCTAGCTGCGCCAGCCTCACAAACCTAGTTCAAATCCTGGGGCCCATACGCAAAGCTTGTATTTAGGGGTGCACATGTCATGGTGTGCATCTGTAATCCCAGCATGCCTCAGGAAAACAGTGGGTGGAGTCAGGAAGACAGAGCCATGGGCCACATAGCCTGGAGCATGCAGCATAGCAGCAGCAAGACAGGGAGACCCAGCCTCAAAAAGAACCAACTCCTATCAGTTGCCCTGTTACCTCCACATGCACTCTGTGGCGTGTGCAAAGTGTACACATGCTTGCATGCACACACACACATGCACACACAAATATACATGCATGCACACATGCATACACACACACGCACATGCCCACACATACTCAGGCACACACAGGTGCACACGCACACACATGCCAGCATGCACACATGCACACACACATGCACACACACTCACACACAGGTACACATGTGTACACACACATGCACACACACTCACATACACACACCCACACATGTGTGTGCACATGCACAACACACATATGCAGGCACATACATGCATGCACACATGCACATACACGTACATACACAAACAGTGCACACACATGCACACAGTGCACAAACACACACACACATGCACACACGTACATGCACGCACTAAATACACAAATAATCTTGAAAAGACTCAATCTTTATAAACATAGACTAGTGTGCTCTAATCTGTATGGAAAAGTAAAACCCAGAGAGAGGAGAAAAAAGCTGAAACAGAACAAAAAGGACAGGTGTCATCCTTCCAACAGGAAGCGTCATTGATAAGGACTGTATGACAGGTAGCAGAGACACACACATAAATCAGGGGAAGAAGCAGACCATCCAGAATGCACCTGTGAGCCGTGCCCATGTGATAACAAGGGCACATAGGCACACCCTTTCCCACAATGCACCTGTGAGCTGTGCCCATGTGATAACAGAGGCACACCCTTTCCCACAATGCACCTGTGAGCTGTGCCCATGTGATAACAGAGGCACACCCTTTCCCACAATGCACCTGTGAGCTGTGCCCATGTGATAACAGAGGCACACCCTTTCCCACCAATTACACTTGAGCCAATGAGCAACCATGGACAAAAGTAAGCACACACACCC
>BTHU01000006.1:85262628-85265128 GCA_036184795.1 Tokudaia tokunoshimensis
GGGCATGGGGGTACGAGGAGAGGGTCCTGCAAGACCTCTCTCTCTCTTGACTTTGCTTTCATTTTTCATTCCCCAGCCCAACCAAAAGCAGCTGTAAATGTCACATGGCTTTCTTTTAAGTCGAAAGAAGGTGCATAACTACTAAAGGAAGTATTTTGTATACACTTTCTATAAATGAATGTGTTTATTTTTTAAAGATTTATTTATTATATGTGAGTACACTGTAGCTGTCTTCAGACACACCAGAAGAGGGCGTCAGATCTCATTATGGGTGGTTTGTGAGCCACCATGTGGTTGCTGGGATCTGAACTCAGGACCTTCGGAAGAGCAGTCAGTGCTCTTAACTACAGAGCCATCTCTCCAGCCCTAATTAATGTGTTTATTAAACTGAGTAGCCCAGTGGAAGTTCAGACCCTCAAAGGGCCAGTTAGCTCCCGAGTTAGACATAAGAAAATGGAAATCTGGAGGAATCAGGGGTTTGCCCAAGGTCCTCGAGACCCTGCTAGAAGTACAAGGGTGGAGGGATAAAACAGCTGGTCGGTCTGTCCTTCCTTCCTTCCTTCCTTCCTTCCTTCCTTCCTCGAATTCCTCTACTTCACAGTCATGAATGGTATGGGTTTAACAGCTTATGAGCTGTGCTTGACACTGTTATCACAGCAAAGGAAGAACCATCCCCAAGTGAAGAACAGAAGTATCAGGGCACAGGCCACACCAGGAGGCCACACCAGGAGGCCACACCAGGAGGCCACGACAGCAGGCCACGACAGCAGGCCACTCTGAGCAATCGTCTGCTCACCAATGCATCTGAGAGGGACACTGCATACTTGGCAAAGCCAAAGCCAGCCACATGCCCTTAGTCCCTTTTGAGTGCCCCGTGACTGAATGTGAGCAGATGGGAGAAGCCTTGGACACAGCCTTGGAAATACCGCTTCTCAATGACCGACCCCGGGATGCACATGGCGGTGGACCAGCATGAAGAATCTTCTGCCCTGGAGATATTTTCAGTCTAAATCAGATGATGTGGGCTGAGGATGAAATAGTGTATGGGTAAAAAGGAGGACCCCGCACAAGCAACAAGAGATAGAAAAGAACTCAGAAACAAACAAACAAACAACGATATACCAGTCTGGATACTGAGCGATGGGGACCTAGGGTCAGGAGCATGGATGCCCCCACAGAAAGGAGGCCAGGCCAGGTGGTGGTCCACATGCCTTTAATATCACCACTCCAGAGGCTGAGGCACACATCTGTGTTCAAGGCCAACCTACTCTGCAGAGTGAGTTCCAGGACAGCCAGAGCTACACAGAGAAACCCTGTCTACAAACAAACAAATAAAGGGGTGCAGGTAGGAGCCCCAGCTGGGCAGTGTGTTTGGACGCCGCTCTAGGCTACTCTGGGATGATGGAAGTAAAAGACCCACCAGAAACCAAGGGGCACACACTAGCCCAGGGACCACAAGAACCTTGAGGGGAGACAGAGTGTCCTTCCACTGCAGTCCACTGGGAAGGCTTGCAGAGGTGTTTAGGTATGAACATGACCAGAGGACATCTGCAGGGGTAGAGGAGGCCATGACAGGCAGGGGGCAGAGGGCAGGGGACAACTGCTTCACTTGGGGCAGCGGGTGACAGAAAGCCCTGCCTGCACGATGACCTTGTCTGTGTCCTTATGCACACATGCAGACACGGTATTTATGTAAAATTTATCTGATGCAGACACAGTATATATGTGCAGTTTATCTTATGCACACATGCAGACATGGTCCATATGTCAAATGTATCTTATGCACACATGCAGACACGGTGCATATGTGAAATGTATCTTATGCACACATGTAGACACGGTATATATGTGAAATTTTTCTTATGCATGCATACATACACAATATATATGTGAACAGAGAGGCATCATCAAGGCACATTCTTATAATCTCTCTGGTCTTTGTGATATACTCATAATGCTCAAATGCTGAATACCAGACCTCTCTCTCTCTGCACACTGGAAATACAGTGATAAAACAATGAAGAAAACAGAATAAAATATAAATTATGTCCAGAAGCAGTAAGAGCTAAAAAGAAAACTAAAGCTGCAGATGGACATCCATCCCCCAACACAGGAGGAGGCACCAAAGAGGGAAGGAGTAGACAGGAAAATGAGGGAAGGAATTCCCAGGCAAAGGACCTGCGTGTGCTAAGGCCCAGGGTGGAAGTTTGTTGGGATGTGTGAGGAACAGCAAGGGACTGAGGAACTGGCCAGAGACTGCAAGGAGCAGACAGCTAATGGGAATAGAGCACAGGGTCTGTGGATTAGGAGGTGAGACCCTGGAAGGGACAGCCAGCAGTAAGCCAAGCAGTGCTGGCACAGGAATGGCATGGCAAAGGGACCTCGCTTTCCACTGTGACGCTAGGCATGGTTGATTCATTTCCCACCACAGCTCAGCTCCATTCCTAATAGAAGACATGAGCTGAGCAAGTGTGGTAGACTGAGTCCTCTGCAGGCCTTC